>WNWK01011616.1:0-63672 GCA_009830355.1 Cherax destructor
CCAGGCTTGCAGCCTGTCCAGGTCTCTTTGTAGTCCTGCCTGATCCTCGACTGATTTTGTGTGTGTGTGCATGTGTGCACTCACCTAATTGTTGTTGCATGGGTCAAGTCATGTGTGCACTCACCTAATTGTTGTTGCATGGGTCAAGTCATACCTCCTGGCCCCACCTCTTCACTGGTCACCACTAAGTCAACTCCCTGCTCCACGAACTTTATCACAACTCTTCTTAAAGCAATGAATGGTACATGTCTCCATTACCTCACTTTCCCGACTATTCCACTTCCTGACAAATCTATGGCTAAAAAAATACTTCCTAACATCTCTGTGAGTCATCTAAGTCTAATTGTGTTGCTGTGTCCCATCTCTGGAACATCCTGTCTCTGTCCACCTTGTCGATTACTCTGAATATTTTATATGGTGTTATCATATCCCCCTCTGTCCGTCCTGTCCTTTATTGTCGTCAGGTCGAGTTCGCTTAACCTCTCCTAGTAGGACATGCCCCTGAGCTCCAGGACTAGTCTCGTTGCAAACCTTTGCATTTTATCTAGTTTCCTGACGTGCTTGGCCAGGTGAGAGTTATTTGGTTGATGTGCACCAGAGGATATGTGCTTGGTATTATGCACACTCCAATATCCTTTTCCTTGAGTGAGGTTTGTAGTCTTTGGCCCCTTTAGACTGTACTCCGTCTGCGGTCTTCTTTGCTCTTCCCCTATCTTCATGACTTTGCACTTCGTGGGGTTGAACTCTAGCAGTTGTTGCTGGACTAGGCTTGCAGCTTGTCCAGATCCCTCCGTATTCCTGCCTTATCCTCCTCCGACTGAATCTTTCTTTCATTATCTCCACATCCTCTGCAAACAGGGACACTTCTTAGTTTATTCCTTCTGTCATGTACCAGTAACAGTACCGGTCCTAGGACCGACCCCTGTGGAACCCCGCTCGTCACAGGCGCCCACTATGACACCTCATCACGTACCCTGACTCGCTGCTGCCTTCCCGTCAGTCATTATCTGATCGATTGCAGCGCCTGTCATGTTATACCTATCTGGTCCTCCAGCTTTTGCACTAGTCTCTTGTGTGGAACTGTGTCAAAAGCCTTCTTACAGTCCAAAAAAAAATCAATCTACCCACCTCTCTCTTTCTTGTCTTGCTGCTGTCACCCTGTCATAGAACTGTTGTAGGTTTGTGACACAGGATTTCCCATCACTGAATCCGTGCTGGTTGTTTTTTATAAGCTCATTACTTTCTAGGTGTTCCACCACTCTTCTCCTGATAATCTTCTCTATGACTTTGCATTCTATACATGTCAGTGACACTGGTCTGTAGTTAATGCTTCGTGTCTGTCTTCTTTTTTTAAAAATTGGGACTACATTTGCTGTCTTCCATTCCTCAGGTAGTCGCCCTGTTTCGATATATGTGTTGACGATTGTTATTAGTGTGTGTGTGTGTGTGTGTGTGTGTGTGTGTGTGTGTTTACTCACCTAGTTGTGGCTGAAGGGGTCGAGTCATAGCTCCTGGCCCCACTTCTTAGCTGGTCGCTACTAGGTCCACTCTCTCCCGGCTCCAGCAACCTTATCGCACCTCTTCTTAAAGTTATGTATGGATCCTGCCTCCACTACTCTCTTATTATTGTTCCACTTTCTGATAACTCTAAGGCTGAAGAAAGACTTCCTAACATCCCTATGACTCATATGATTTTTCAAATTCCTGTTGTTTTCCGTTGTTCCTGTTTCCCTTCTCTGAAGCATTGTGTAACTATTCACCTTAAAAATTCCTCTCAATATTTAAACGTCCTTATCATGTTCTCCCTATATTTCCTCTCCTACAATATCATCAGACTGAGATCCCTTAATCTCTCCTCGAAAGAGATATTCCTTAGCTCCAGGAGTAGTGTTCATGAAAACTTTTGCACTTTCTCTAATTACTTCACATGTTTGACTATGCTGCAGCAGTTATTTGATTGAGGTGAGTCTGAGGGGATGCGTCTGGTATGATACTCACCCCAAGATCCTTTACCTTCAGTGAGGTTTGCAGTCTTTGACCCCTGAGCCTGTACTCCGTCTGCGGAATTCTTCTTTGTCCTTCCCCAAGCTTCATGACTTTGTATTCGGTGGGGTTAAACTCCAGGAACTATTTGTCTGACTAAACCTGCATCCTACCGGATCCCTTGTAGTCTTTTCAGTTTCCCTTCTGCTTGTATTCTCTTCATTAATTTCACACAATCGGCGAACAAGGATCCCTCTTAGTCTATCCTTTCCGTCTTGTCATTCACACATGCAAGAAACAGCACCTGCCCTAAGACTGACCCTTAAGAATCCCCACTCCCACACCTCGTCAAGCACCATCTTCCGTGTTCTTCCTTCATGATCCATATCAGTGCTTTTCCTGCTACTGGTGCCTGCTTCTATAGCTTTTGAACCAGTCTCCTGTGCGTACCTGTCGAAAACCTTGAAAGCTTGCGATTTTTTCTGATGTGGCTCTAATAATTTGGCCACCTTCTGTATGGGGTGCGCGTCCTGAGGCCATGTGTCCTCTGCACAGTAGTTTTGCACTGCATTTTTTGCACTGCATTTCTTTACGCTGCAGTCGTGATTGCGTTGTTTGTACGCTACTGGTTACAGTTGTTTATGAAACATTGATCTACTAAGACACATCACTAATAAGAGTAAAGTAGAGGCCTGTGTGACACCTTTCTTTAGTGCCAGTCAAATCTCCGTAAATGAGCAGGATTGCACCTTAGAAGTGATTACTTTTAGAGATATAGGTGCGTACTGATCCCTCTTATGAGAGATAGTCTTTCTGATAAGACCTCATTAAATACGTCTGTACTGTTAGGAGCTTATTGGAGGAGCCGTCTTGTAAGTTCCCTTAAATAGAATTTATGTTACGAGCCAGTATTATACTGTTTCTTTAAGTGAAGGTGTATAGATGGAGTGGTGTTCCTATTGCAGGATGCTCCGCTTTTTCTGGGTAATGATTATGTCCCGATCCAATTGTGAATATGGAAAACTCCAGTTCTCCAGGTGAGGCCGTTACTGGGCAATGTCCAAGGAAAAGTCTGACGATAATGCTTACCTTTTCATGGGGGACTCGGATCTTGGGTTAGAAAAGTTGTTTCACTATGGCAGCTAGCCAGAGTCTCTTAAATTAAATGGAAACACCATGGTCAAGCCCTCCTATTCGTGGGTAGCAGGACTGTCTGATGCTTCCGTCTCCGTGCCAGACGGATTGAGATTCAGGGAAGCACAACTGATCGACTTTTCTCTTGTTCCTGCTTTCCAGTCGACTAGCACTGACGCCCACTCAGTACCCCCCTCCCCTACTCCCCGTCACCGCAAAATAAAATAAAAATGTTATTCAGCAAACCTACTGGTTACTAGTTAAGTGATGTGTCCACACTTGTAAGACAAGTTTTGAGGGTCGCTCATGACTTATCCCTAGGACACTTGGGTGTCACTCAGACATTTTATAGGGTATCAAGCATTTTGAGTGGCTGCGTTTAAAACGAGATGTCCCGTATCAGCAAGTGGGAAAACCCAGACACAACATAACAAGTGCACCACCTTGTCCCATACCAGCTGGAGAGCCGTTTTCAGACCAGGTCATAGACTACTGGACCTTTACCTAAGCCCAAATCAGGTAACTAATATCTGTTCTATGTTGTTGATATACCGAAGCACTGCCTACGCGTAGTAGGCACTGCCTATCCATTGTTTGATATTGTTGTTATGCATATCCTACAACTACAAGTAAACATTTTTCCATATTTTTTCGCAAATTACATTTTTTGTTGTAGGTTTTTGGTCCTTGGTCTTGTAGAGAATCCTGTGTACTAAGCAAACTACATGTCAACATTGTTGGAGGAACATTATTTGTGAATATATTATTATGATTTTTACACACATTATTCAGAAATCGTGGCATTACAAACCTATATTGGGAATTTGGAAAAGCCTTTTCCGTTTTTTTCCTCTCCCCCCCAAAAAAAAAAAAATATTAAAAGTTAAGTATTTTTGTGATACAATGTAATGTAAGGTCTTTCATATATGTATATGGAATACGTCTTTAGCTTTTACCTGCTCAGGTAAAGTCAACTACAACATCCCAAGTATTACCAATTCTGCAATAAAGATACTATGGTGTTGGCATACCAAACATTGTTATTTTTTTTAATCTAATTTTAGACAAACTTTATGGAACTTCTAGTATAGACTCCTAGCCACTTTCTTAACTTACAATAATGCCCTTGTTCTGCCCTACTGATTGCTTTGCTTGCTGACTTAGTTACGACCAGGTGCTACAGGCCTTCAGTCTACTGCCTGTGATTGTAATACTGATGAATCCTCTCATGAATTTGATTTTATTCTCAATATTGTCAGTGTTTACATTACATGATTCATCCTCTCCATTGACATCGAAGAAGTTATTCTTATGTCAGGGATCAAGAAATGTGCTGAATATCGAACCCAGTTAACCTTGACACTTTGAGAGCTGACAATCTGTTTCCCAACCTCCCAAGAGTTAAAATCGTGAATCACTCAAAGCCTTGTGATGTTTCTAATATTGTCCTTAAGGCACTGAGAAATACAATATTTCGTCCACTAAGATGTATAGTTGTTTTGTGAAAAAATTTCAACAAAATGAGAATCTGGCCATATGATTATATTTATTTCAATTAAATGATGGTAAGAATGTGTTATCCAAGCAATAACATTTTTTTTTTCACTTTTGTAATTTAACATAAAGTGCTATTCCAATGGGAAGGCACATTGTGATTGAGCCTCTGATTAGGTAATTCATTTTGTTCTTGAAGAGCCTAGTATTTACTGTAGGCTGGAGGAAAGTAACTGAAGTGGCTTACAATGATGTCTTCTATCACTATACATTTTGTCACCTACATTATAGAACCTTCATTACAGACCCTATACTCTGTTACCTACATTATGTAACCTACATTGTCACCTACATTGTTACCTTCATTATGTTTACCTATTTGTTCATTTATTTCAAGACACGTTTATTGTTACTTGAATTATGTCACCAATATTGTGTCACGTACACCACTTACCAACACTACAATATTGTGTCACGTACACCACTTACCAACACTACAATACTGTGTCACGTACACCACTTACCAACACTACAATACTGTGTCACGTACACCACTTACCAACACTACAATACTGTGTCACGTACACCACTTACCAACACTACAATATTGTGTCACGTACACCACTTACCAAGACAACAATATTGTGTCACGTACACCACTTACCAACACTACAATATTGTGTCACGTACACCACTTACCAACACTACAATATTGTGTCACGTACATCACTTACCAACACTGCAATACACTTCTATCCCACAGTTATTCGTTCCCGTCATCACTATATACAAATTATGATAATGAATCTCCAAAACTACAGTATAATGAGATTCCTTCCTACGACCCTTAATACTAAGAATTACGAAGTGAACTTTCAACAGCAACAAATAATATTAACATACTGGTCAACACTGCTACCACTATTCAAGGAATAAATATAGAATACCGTATAAACATTCATATAAAAAACAGTTAAAGGGAAAGACAGCGGGTAGAGCAACGAATCAGATAGTGAAATCAGAGCGTTCAAGAGGGCGGTGAAAAACAGAGAACCGAGAGCTTTTCTGTGCTAATGGTGGGCAAGGGTATTGGACGGAGTTAGACGGAGGGTAAAGAGCAGGATGGGCTGCTTGGGTAGGGCCAAGAGAAGAGTGACATGGAAGAGTGGAAGGTGGGATGGAGATTATTGACTGCAGGGAATAATGTGGGCGAAGAGTGTGGGAAGAAGGGAGGACACAGTAAGGTAAAGGAAAGATGCAGAGTGAGGTAGGATGGAGACTTTAAGACAACCGAGGGCAGAAGGTGGATGGAGGGTGAGGAAGGGTAGACGGAGGTGCTAGATAGAGATGACTGCAGTATGGAGGTCGGGGAAGGATGGAGGTCAAAGGTTGGGCCACACACCATGCTGCAGTAATATTTGGTAATACAATCAGGCAGCACAGCCTTGTCTCACAAAAATTGCCGATATCGTTGCCATTTCGGAAATATAACCCCACTTTCCCTTTCCCCACTGACCTTCCAGAAGAATCATCAAAATTTAGATTTTTCCAACGAGTGCTTAGTGTTAGTGAATATTACCAGATGAAGCAGCCGCCTCAATGGCCTGTGTCCCACGAGCAATATTGAGATAATAAGCGTTAAGGTTCAGCTGGCAAGCAGGAAATAGTGTCCAGAACGCAACATTACAGACGTTTTTAACTTGTTCCATAAAACTCCTAAGTACTTCCGTTTTAACAGAGTTAACTAAGAGTTCATTATTGTTGTACAGTCGCTCTTAGTTGTAGTGTAGTGGAAGTGTAAGTGGTAGAGTAGGTGGTAGTGTAAATGGTAGTATAGTGGTAGTGTAGGTGGTAGTTCTGTTGCAACAGGACCCATAGACATGACACAAGTCAAAAAAATCTCTATGACATTCCCTGTGTCCAGCTAAACCTTTGGTTTTGGGCCACGTGCATTCCAATTTTCCATTTTTGTTGAATGAATCAAGATATAAATTTCTGTGCAATAACTATGTACTGTCTTTTCTGGTCGAATTCATTCTTACAGTGATGGCCAAACTCGACGTCAAAATGTTTTCATATCATATCGTTAATACTGGAAGATAGATAGGATGCATCAAGAGAGGGAGAATTGTGAAGGAAAGCTGTTGGCCACAACAGAATACTAGAAAACACATTACAAGCAGCAGGAATCAAGAGTTTGAAGGTTGGACCTGTTCAAAAAAAGCATTCATAAGTCATAGAACGAGAAAAAAATCTCTACAACTTTTTTATTAAAATTTACAAATTACTGCACCAACCATTCCAAAAAAATATTAGCACCTGCTGTTAACATTTCTATGTCGATCTAGTAAGTCTCAACTACTTTACTCATCTTTCATTCTACCCACAGCTTCTCCTACTTCCCCAGCACTCACTATCTTCATCATCATTTAACAGTTCCTCAAAATATTCCTTCCAACTTCTCGATACCTCCCTCTCCCTATATGACAACTTATTTTTCCTATTTTTAACTATCAACTCCATTCGCTCCCTAGGCTTTCTCAACTTATTAATCTCACTCCAAAACCTTTTCTTATTCTTAGCAAAATTTGTAGACAGCATCTCACCCACTCATTTACTCTTCTTTTACGTTCGTTCACCACTCTCTTAAGTTCTCTTCTCTCCATATACTCCTTCCTTATATAAAACACTAATACTTTATAAAAACGTCTCAAATGTTAGCTTTTTCTCTCTCACTACTATCTTTACCTCATCATTTTACCAGTCGCTCTTCTTTACTCCAGCACCCAGCCTCCTTGATCATCAGACTTCTGCTGAACACACTAACACTGCATTCTTAAATCTTCCCCATACCTCATTGCCTATATCCTCATTAACCAATCTATCTACCAATAGCTGCTTATATCTTACACTAATTCCCTCTTCCTTTATTTTATAAACCTTCAGGAGGATGAGGGGGGGGGGGGGTCAGGCAGAAATACAGATTTTTTTTCTAATTATCCAATTTTAATAAAAAAAATTAATGTTATTTATAAAGCTTTTGTAACTTGCACACTGTAGTTATTATGAAGTTTGCCTTAAAAAAATAAAGAAAAAAAATAATTATTGGTTGTTTTATGGGCTATAATTTCGATACCCCTAATGCCAAACTGGGTTGATAGATAATGTTGTAGTTGACCTCACATAAAGATAAAGGCCACAATACTTGTGTAACAACAGGATTTTACGATTTGTCAATATCTTGCTTTTTAAAAAAGTGTTGATTTTTTTTTTTAATTTTAATGACTTTTTTGGAGAAAAATCAATAAAAAAACCGGTAAAGGCTATTGCATATGTCTGTTGCTACGGTGTAAAATCATCATTCCTCAATAATGCGTGCAAAAATCATGGCATTCTGTAAACTAGTTTTCGCAAAACAAGTATCGAAAGGGGAATAACTTCCTTCTGAACACTAGTATCGTATCGTCAGAACAAGATGCCATGTTGGGTATTTTCACAAAAAAACAATAATAAAAATCGTAATTTTTTGATTAAAAATAGAAAAAAGACACTTAGACATGGCATCATGCCCTCTTGATGGCAACAACAAAAAAGTTGCATTTTGGAAAAAGACACTTAGAAATATATTATAAACGAGCGGATTGCATGAACATGTTGCCAGATTTATGCACTATTTTCAGTAGGAGAAAACATATCATAATTTTTCGTTTTTTTTATGTATTTCTATCTCCCCCTTCACCTCTTTCTTACTTGCTGATGCTGTTCTCTTTGAATTCCATTTACCTTATACTTTCACTGTAGCTACAAATAAAAAACAATCTGATATATCTATTGTACCTCTCTAAACATGTACATCTTAAGGTCTACCCATCAATCTTTTATCTACCAATACGTACTCCATCAAACTACTGTCATTTCGATCTATATCACATTTCATATATTTATTTATCCATTTCTACACAAAGCTCAATCAAGGGCTTACCCCTAGTTATCATTTACCCCTGGCACCCCAAACGCACCTGCTACGCCTTTTATAACAGTTTCTCTCACTTTGGTATTCAGGTCCCCTACCACAATTACTTTTACACTTGGTTCAAAATTTCCTAAGTGCTCACTTAACATACCTCTCTCTCTCTCTCTCTCTCTCTCTCTCTCTCTACATTCCTCTCTTTTCCAGGTGCATAAACACTTATTATAAGCCACTTTTTGCATCCTACCCTTATTTTAATCCACATAATCCTTGAATATATACAACTATATTCCCTCTTCTCTCTCCATAAGTGATCCTTCAGCATTATTGCTACTCCTTTTTTAGATCTAACTCTCTCAGGTACTCCTGCCTTAATCACATTTATTTATCTGTATTGAAACTCCCCTACCCCCTTCAACTTTGGTTCGCTTAGAGCTAGGGCATCCAACTTCTTTTCATTCATAACATTGACAATGTAACTCAGAAAATGGGGCTTTTGGGGCTTAAGACCTTTTCTAAGGGCAAAGGTAAAAGTTACTCAAATATCATGCAAAAATGAGCCACTCAGGTCTACCCTAATCAAAACAGAAAGAGCAAAACTAGCGTTCACTACTTCAATGGTTTGGTTATTAGACGGTTCAGGCAAAATTCCTCGTTAGGAAAATATACATTTAATACTTCTAACAATATATACAAAAACTAGATAAACACACCCTTATTTCCCTAAGCATTTACACCCAAATAAAGATACATAAGGAGCTGGCAGGCTGCGATATCAGAGCAAAACATAACATACACATGTAAGTATTGGGGCTAGTGACCAGCGGGCGCCATGCTCTACTCTACTCTCCTGCCGATACCATTTCATCAAATTTCCCCAGCCCTCACTCATCCCACAGAGCCCTGAGCACATCAGTGCCCAGGTAAGTCTACTGGTATGCTCTAAAATAGCCTATGGTTGGAGTCAGATAAACAATAGGTGTACAAAACTTAGCATAAATAAACTACGTCTGGCCAGCATGTTTGTCACCCATGCCGCTTCCCCACGTGACTGCCCACACTCACACACCGACGCTATACCCACACACACTTGGAAAACAATATCATTGGTCTAAATTTTAAAGAAGTCACACGAGTCATTCTCCAGTTATGGCACGAATTACAAAGATTCCAATTTCTTTTAGTACATCAAATTTACCAATACGCAAACGAAACTTAATCTGTACTGAACTGGCCCTAAGATGAATCAGTTATTAAAAAGTATAGTTGTTTATAAGAAGTAAAGAAAAATTTATTTTATTTAAAGGGACTAAAAATATCGCACTATTTTACACATTAAAATTTTACTCTCCGTCGTTGTCGATTTTTTTGTCACCTTTTTAAAACATTTGAAGCTACACCACCACTGAGGGTTTTGAAATTTATTCGCTCCATTCCAGGGGATGAAAATGGGTTCAATACCTTTGGTCATAGGGCAAGTGAATAAGGTAAATGGCCTCTCGCTGGGCATTATCTTCTAGCTGACTATGAAACGTCACTACAAAATGTCTGTCATTTAACTACAAATTCTCTCATCGATCTTCCAGTCTTCCTTCTGCTCAATGATTCATTCAAATATTTTTTTTAGAACAATAATTCTAGTTTTCCTCTTCCTCTCGCTGACTTCTGTCCTTTTTCCCGATTGCAGTTTTATGGACGAGTATTTTCAGCTGGGTTCCCTAAGTCATACACAGTTGCCTTTTTTATGAAAAACAATACAAGAAAAAATATAGTAACAGGAAAATAATCAAATGGGGGATATGGTTAATATTAATATCCATATCTTTATTACATAATTAAAAAAAATATTTAGCATTAACCCTATCTGAATCAATTAATAAAAATAAATTCAGTCATTGTGACCAGTGTTAAAAACGGATACGAATTAAGAAAGAAATCTGGAGCCTGAAGCAATAGTAGCTAGTAGGTACACCTCTAGAGACGTCGTAGGTCGTGTAGATGAAAAAAGACGTCCTGTTTAACAGTTGCCCAGACCAGGTCTCTCGTAGCATATGAGGGGTTGTCTTGAGAACGACTGGCATTTATGGAGGCCAGGCAATGTTGGGAACCAGGTGATGATGGGACACAAAATATGGTCTCAATGCCCATAAGAGAATAACAGCAGGTAAACAGTTATCAACCGTTGATCAACAATGTGTGAACCTCCTTCCGCAAGACTAGTGCGACCCAGTACCAGTTCTACTGACTGAGTTAAAATATACACATATACATTATGAGATATAGAAAAGGGTTTATCCTAACATCAGTGAAGGAAACCTTAAAATACAGACCACAACCTATTAATCCTTGGGATAGGTCAGGAAAGGTTCATCAGGAAACAAGACAAGTGTTTCCTGACGTAGGTCTTAGTTTAATAAAAACCCGCCATTGGAGTTTTTCGACATCTGAATGAGGTCTTCTACTGGCTTACCGGTTCACCTTTAAGAATTAAATACAGTACAGGACAATCCTTTGGAGAGTCAGAACAGTGTATCTACAACCTCACTCCATTCACCAGATTAAGAATAGTAGCTCCTTCCCGGAGAACTAGACGACACTGATGTACAAAAAACACCGAAATTTGTGTGAGGTGGCTAGCGCAAACTCTTCTCCTTCACACTTACAATGGATAAGACATATACAGTCCTAGTCACGGCATTATGCCGCCCCTCACCTACACACGTACCAAAACACAAACACATACCAAGAAAGATTATAATATATATATTTGCACACTTACTGAGGTTTTAATACTTGGTGCTGCGTCCTTTACGCTTAATCACGTCTCTCAGCAGTGTAGAAAGACTCTCACACAAATTCTTGAGGGTTTGGGGAGGTATATTATTCCATGCCTCATGTAGAGCAGCCTCCAACCGCAGAAAACTCGTTTCACTATTGACCAGACGCTCTCAATAGGGTTTACGTCTGGGAAATTGCATGGCCAGTCATTAAAAACCTCTCTTCACAGTCCTTAAGCCACTGAAATACAGATTTGGTGGTATGACACGGTGTACCGTCCTGCATAAAAACCGTAGCCTCATACTTGTTAAACGCCTCAGGTAAATTGTCACACAATAACTCCACGTAATTATACTGGTTCAAATACTGTTTTTTTGGGAAGCACAATGAGTTCACTAACACTCTGAGCACTGAAACACCACAAAACCATGAGCGAGTCTGGGTGTTTGGTTGTCCCAAACACATGTCCCCCACGGTTTCAGGTGATGGTGAAGGTTGCTTCATTACTCCAAAGCACTTCAGACCACTGTTGAAGAGTCCAGAGAAGATATTTCCTTGCATAATTCAGCGTACTTTTCTTCTGTGGCTTGGAGAGGATCAGTTTCTTAACTTGGCGGTGACTACTGTAGCCCAGTTCTGACACACGTCTGTTAACAGTGCTTTCAGATACCTCTGAGAGAAGATGAGGGTTATTTTTTTTCAATTCTCAAGCAGCTATCTTAGGTGTACTCTTTAACTGCTTCTTTAACACAGTTAAGATACGGTAACTCGACACCATTATGAGCCTTGAAACGCTGCACACACTTCCTCACTGAACGCACACACATATCAACATTCTCTACTATTTCTTTCGTCTGGTGCCCAGCTTTGTGAAGCCCTATGATTTGAGCTATAGATTCATGTGATAAAGACTTCCTTTTGGCCATAATGAAACATGAATAGCCCCAAAACCAAAGGTAACACTGGGTAAAAAATGTCCCATCTTTTGCCCGGTGTTACAAGTGCAACATTTTCTCTCACCACAGTAGCCACGTGAGCACCGAGGAGTCACTGGCTGTGAGTTAGACCATTGAGTCAATGGGGGATTAAGTTTAGATCTTTTAATTGCCATATCTTGTATCTGCTAAGCAATCATGACTGGGGAAAATTATGGCCTTCTGTAGTTAATTCTTCCACTGGTTTTCCCTTGCTTGAGAGTCAGGTTCAGGAAATTGTTCAGGAGATTACCAGGTGATGGTTTTGAAGATATGAATGACGATGTGAATGAGCTCTTAGAATATGATGATGATGAAGACAGGAATCGAGAGGAAACGTTGGCAGAGCTCGATGCACAGAAACAAGGGAGCCACATAACAGAAGATGAAGAAGAACCTGAAGAAAAAGAATAAACATTGCAGCAGTTACATGAACAGTTCCATGTTGCTGCTAAACTTGCAGCTTTTTCACTAAAGAGGACCCTGTCAAATCTAGAAGCAGTGCTTTGAAACGGGGTCTAGACCAGCTGATGATGCCTTACCGTCAGCTGTGTAATGTACTGCAGGGTAAAAGAGACCAGAGATTCATTACAGAATTTATGCACACTCCAATACAACCATCGACTTTAGTACCAGAACCTCTACCATCCACTTCTGCCGACAACCAACAACCATCCACTTCAGCCCAGTAGGGCCAAGCCATGCATCACCACTCACTTCACAATCATCCACAAACATCAGCACCCACAATTTAAGGTAAGAAATAATATTATTTCTGATGCATTTGTAGTCTCGAGCAGTAAAAACATAATTTATCACGACAATGAACTACAATTACATATTCACATATTTTGTAAGATCTGTTGGTCTAAAACAAAGTTATTTGGCTTTGTGGGGGCTCCTAGGAACGTAACCCTATTATTCCCATAAGTTTTTCAGTATATTTAACACGGTTTTACTTAACAAGGCGTTTTCAGGAACTTAACTACCATGTAATACAACGATTTACTGTATATACATAAAATGTTTGAACTAGTTTCTCAAATTACCCCTTATAATCAGTGAAAATATGTAAAGCAATCTATGAATATGGTCAGTCAAAGCCTTAATGGAAACCATATTCATCCTAGTCTTCTGCTACATAGACGGTCTGAGAAATGGTTCGAAGCCCCCATAATATAACGACATGAAAGAAATGCCTTTAGGGCCAAATACCGCTTAAGAAGGCGGCTATTAAAGTCGCAAAATGTTTCAAGATATGTTAACCCTTTCAGGGTCCAAGGGGGGTCTCCGAAACTCGTTCTCAGGGTCCACGAATTTAAAAAAAAATATTTTTTCATATGAAATGATAGAGAATCTTTTTCCGATCATAACGCCACAAAAATTATGAAATTTGATCGAAAACTAACGGAATTATGCTTTCGCGAAGTTAGCGGTAGCCATGACACTTACGCATCGGTGATTTCGCCCAATTTGAGCCCTATTTTCGGCAAATTCCGATGTTTCAGTCAACTAAAATTATAGCTATTTCGCTAGAACTCCATTTCGTCTATCAATTGAGTACAAGAAACCGCCTAGTTACCAATTACAACTACCCAAAATAGTGGTCAGAAAATGGCAATTTGGCCAATTTCACACAAATTTCAAATGATGCTAATTTCAAAATAGGGCCCAGAATAAACAAGGCAGACATTCCTGGCACTAAAATAACGTCTTCTCTGTACATTAGTCACGTTTCCAGGCCCCTCTTACATTACTTTTGCTTTTCATTTTGAATTTTTATTCTCACAAAAAAATAGAAGATTTACTGTTATGTATACAACTGCATCATTGTAAAAATGGTATAAATGATATTAGAGCACTTGTGCATGAATATTAGACATGCCAGTTTATGTGTATTGGATGCATGGTGTGATTTGTTTACTCTTGAACATCGTCAAAAATCAAACATTTTCTCTACTTTGAGCTCAATTTCAAGGTACTTGTCGTTGTCAAACCAATCAAAATCATCTCTATTTCTGTAATACATCTTCCAATCTATCAAATGAGACTAAGAAAACGAGAATACATCAATAAATACCATACGAAAATAGACTGAATTCGCTGTTTTAAACCAAAAACACGGTCATTTTTTTTTCCTCATTATGCACTGTGTGGTGCAGAATTTTTTTTATACTGCGCACACTGACCGCACAGACCCATTCTATCACATCTAGGCCTAACAGCCTGTTTCTGCTTGATTTGAGGGCGCTAGAATTTAGGCGTACTAGTACGTCAATAACCCCAGGGCGTAAGCCATACTAGTACGTCAATAACCCTGAAAGGGTTAAGGGGTTGTGGTCACTTTCTATGATAAATTCTCTAATATTTATATTTCGACATCCAACAGTATTTTGAAACATTTTTTTATGGTGAGTTGTGTCGGCATTATTTGTGTTGATAATGACGAAGACGATGAACAACATATGACGACCATTAAACTACCTCACCACCTGGACCATTGATGTTGCCCGTCTCACTGCTTAAATTGCCATCTACGTCAAGATCTATTTCATCGCTGTAATCTAATGAATGCACCAATTTATGTTCCTTAAATTTTGTGACTACTGTTTGATGGGCATATACATCCACCATTGTATCATGAAGGTGGATGAAGCCATAACCATATATGGTACTGAGTAAGTAAACAGTTCCAGTTACCTTTGTAACAACAACTTCTCTTGCAGCTTTCTGACAAACCTTACTGGAACAAAGGTGGTGGCACACCCAGGTGAACAGCGATGACTGATTATGTTACCGCATAGATGAATCACGCTGACTTTACTATTCTTACTATTCCATGGGTGGGGATAAAACTCCAGACTGACGCGGGTTCTGTCCCCGCCAGTGGTATGGTTTGTTTGCAATCGTGTCATTACGATTTCGTGAGTCATAATACTATTCTTTTTAATTGGTTCTGCTAAAACCCTCTTAATTACCACAAAGATTTAATACTTTCAGAATTTATTGTGCCTCTACGAGTTAACTGTCATAGTGTTAATCACTAAATAATAGGTAACTACAGTACCAATAATAGCACTGACAATATGAGAATTGGAGGGGAATGAAGAGAATCGATAATCCAGCCGAGGGACATCACTTGCTCCTGTCCTATTAAGATTATCACCCGAACCGTAAACGCGAATGTGTTGGTACTGCAAATGGCACCGGTTTTGCAAAACATTCTCCTCATCCTTCCTCATGGATATGCTCATGATTGGGCTCTTGTTAAAGTATTCATTAGTAAAGACTCATCCTGTTCTTGTTGTAAGAATAGATCATTGACTTCCACAACAGAGGTACCGTCATCTTCACCGGACTCTTGATAAATGTGAACCATTGAGTTACGAGATATAGAGGTTATTACAGTATCAGACGAATTAAAGGGAACAGAAAAAGAAGTCAGAATGGGTAAGTGGTTGGAAACTGGCCAAACCACTTTCCCATTCTGAATTTATGTAGCTCCAAACCGTAGTCTGAGAAAGAACAATACTAAGATAGAGTTTTCAAGATATTACAACACAAGAATACTCGGTATCACGTCACATAGAAGAAGCGTTGATACAATTTACAGTTCCTGAGCAGAAAGTTGATTTATCGTTACACTGTGAAAAACATTTGCTAACACTGTTAACATTTGTAGTGTGACAATATGTGGTTTTTTAACCCTTTACACCGATCATTAAATTAATTTAAAACGTGAATTTAATGATTGCAGCTCCGTCGTTTGAATTCATCTTCATTTGTGAAGTATTCGACTCCGGTGACCTCTGTGAATGAGAATGTGGGGAATTTTACGAGCTAAATCTACTTAAAGACATGAATGAAAGATACATAGCTTCAGTGACGATTCGGCCTCCCCGCAGCTGCATCCGGGATGGCCCCTCCGACGTGAATCAGGTAACCCCAGACCGTAGCTGTTGAGTTATAAGTGATGAGTAAGAAGTTACCCCAAAGGAGTGTAAATTTCAGCATTTCACTTGACAATGCTGAATGAAGTATACTCACTTGTTTGGGCTCGATGGCCCACCCATAACGAGATCTATTGGTAAATCCCGGCTAGACACGCCCCTACGTATCGGCTGTAGCCAACCTAACTAGGAACGAGTATGTCTAGCTTACCTAGATATTTGTATCTGACCCCAAAAAAATTCCCTGGCTTGTAATAGGGAACATTTGATCCCAATATCGGCGCCTTGCTTGGGGCAGCAGCATCTCGAGGAATGCTGCACTTTCTTCCACTGGAATTGTTCTGCTTACACTCACGATTACACTACACAGTTCAGTCCAAGATTTGTCTTTAGTTTCGTGATGTTTTCATATCAGGAAGACTGGTTACACTTCACTGTAATAGTTCTACCACGAATTTCTGAGATTGTCAAATGAACAAGAGTAAAAAACGCACTGAACACTATTGTTCCTTTCCTCAAGGGCTATTCCCGCGTGACGCGGGTTTCCCCGTCAGTTTCATGAAGCAATCTGAGCCTTCCTGTGCACTTTGCCCTGGGGCGGCTCCTGAATGCTTATATAAGCATGATTTCTCTCCTTGATCAAGACTGCAACAGTATTCAATACAAGTGGTAGTTTTCCTATTTAGTAGATATAAACGACAGGTAGTAGGTTGGTAGACAGCAACCACCCAGGGAGGTACTACCGTCCTGCCAGGTGACTGTGAAACAGAAACCTGAAACTGTTTTACATGATGGTAGGATTGCTGGTGTCTTTTTTCTGTCTCATAAACACGCTGGATAACAGGTATATCTAGCTACTTCTACTTACACTTTAGGTCACACTACACTGGCATACACATGCATATATATACATACACACATCTAGGTTTTTCTTCTTTTTCTTAATAGCTCTTGTTCCTTTTATTTTCTCTATTGTCCATGGGGAAGTGGAAAAGAATCTTTCCTCCGTAAGCTATGCGTGTCGTATGAGGCGACTAAGATGCCGGGAGCAATGGGCTAGTAACCCCTTCTCCTGTACAAATCTACTAAAAACGAGAAGAAGAAAAACTTTATAAAATTGGGTTGTCTGAATGTGCGTGGATGTAGTGCGGATGATAAGAAAGAGATGATTGCCGATATTATGAATGAAAAGAAGTTGGATGTCCTGGCCCTAAGCGAAACAAAGCTGAAGGGGGTAGGCGAGTTTCAGTGGGGAGAAATAAATGGGATTAAGTCAGGAGTATCTGAGAGAGTTAGAGCTAAGGAAGGGGTAGCAATAATGTTGAAGGATCAGTTATGGAAGGAAAAAGGGAATATAAATGTGTAAATTCAAGGATTATGTGGATTAAAATAAGGGTCGGATGCGAAAAGTGGGTCATAATAAGCGTGTATGCACCTGGAGAAGAGAGGAGTGTAGAGGAGAGAGAGGATTTTGGGAGATGTTAAGCGAATGTATAGGAACTTTTGAACCAAATGAGAGAGTAATTGTGGTAGGGGACCTAAATGCTAAAGTGGGAGAAACATGCAGAGAGGGTGTAGTAGGTAAGTTTGGGGTGCCAGGTGTAAATGATAATGGGAGCCCTTTGATTGAACTTTGTATAGAAAGGGGTTTAGTTATAGGTAATACATATTTTAAGAAAAAGAGGATAAATAAGTATACAAGATATGATGTAGGGCGTAATGACAGTAGTTTGTTGGAATATGTATTGATAGATAAAAGACTGTTGAGTAGACTTCAGGATGTACATGTTTATAGAGGGGCTACAGATATATCAGATCACTTTTAGTTATAGCTACAGTGGGAGTAAAAGGTAGATGGGATACAAGGAAAACAGAATCAGTAAGTAAAAGAGAGGTGAAGGTTTATAAACTAAAAGAGGAGGCAGTTAGGGTAAGATATAAACAACTATTGGAGGATAGATGGGCTAGTGAGAGTGTAGGCAATGGGGTCGAAAATGTATGGGGTAGATTTAAAAATGTAGTGTTAGAGTGTTCAGCAGAAGTTTGTGGTTACAGGCGAGTGGGTGCGGAGGGAAGAGGAGCGATTGGTGGAATGATGATGTAAAGAGAGTAGTAAGGAGAAAAAGTTAGCATATGAGAGGTTTTTACAAAGTAGAAGTGATGCAAGGAGGGAAGAGTATATGGAGAGAAAAAGAGAGGTTAAAAGAGTGGTGAAGCAATGTAAAAGAGAGCAGATGAGAGAGTGGGTGAGATGTTATCAGCAAATTTTGTTGAAAATAAGAAAAAGTTTTGGAATGAGATTAATAAGTTGAGGAAGCCTAGAGAACAAATGGATTTGACAGTTAAAAATGGGAGAGGAGAGTTATTAAATGGAGAGTTAGAGGTATCGGGAAGATGGAGAGAATATTTTGAGGATTTGTTAAATGTTGATGAAGACAGGAAGCTGTGATTTCGTGTGTAGGGCAAGGAGGAATAACATCTTGTAGGAGTGTGGAAGAGCCAGTTGTGGGTGTAGGGAAAGTTCGTGAGGCAGTGGGTAGAATGAAAGGGGGTAAGGCAGCTGGGATTGATGGGATAAAGATAGAAATGTTAAAAGCAGGTGGGGATATAATTTTGGAGTGGTTGGTGCTATTATTTAATAAATGTATGGAAGAGGGTAAGGTACCTAGGGATTGGCAGAGAGCGTGTATTGTTCCTTTGTATAAAGGCAAAGGGGACAAAAGAGAGTGCAAAAATTATAGGGGAATAAGTCTGTTGAGTGTACCTGGTAAAGTGTATGGTAGAGTTATTATTGAAAGAATTAAGAGTAAAACAGAAAGCAGGATAGCAGATGAACAAGGGGCTTTAGGAAAGGTAGGGGTGTGTAGACCAAGTGTTTACAGTGAAACATATAGGTGAACAGTATTTGGATAAGGGTAAAGATGTTTTTGTGGCATTTATGGATTTGGAAAAGGCGTATGATAGGGTAGATAGGGGGCAATGTGGCAGATGTTGCAGGTGTATGGAATAGGAGGAAGGTTACTGAAAGCAGTGAAGAGTTTTTATGAGGATAGTGAGGCTCAGGTTAGAGTGTGTAGGAGGGAAGGGACTATTTCCCAGTAAAAGTGGGCCTTAGACAAGGATGTGTGATGTCACCGTGGTTGTTCAATATATTTATAGATGGGGTTGTAAGAGAAGTGAATGCGAGGGTCTTGGCAAGAGGTGTTGGGCTAAAAGATAAAGAAGCAAATACAAAGTGGGAGTTGTCACAGTTGCTTTTGCTGATGACACTGTGCTTTGGGAGATTCTGAAGAGAAGCTGCAGAGGTTGGTGGATGAATTTGGTAGGGTGTGAAAAAGAAGAAAATTGAAAGTGAATATAGGAAAGAGTAAGGTGATGAGGATAACAAAAAGAATAGGTGACGAAAGATTGGATATCAGATTGGAGGGAGAGAGTATGGAGGAGGTGAATGTATTCAGATATTTGGGAGTGGACATGTCGGCGGATGGGTCTATGAAGGATGAGGTGAATCATAGAATTGATGAGGGGAAAAGGGTGAGTGGAGCACTTCGGAGTCTGTGGAGACAAAGAACCTTGTCCATGGAAGTAAAGAGGGAATGTATGAGAGTATAGTTATACCAACGCTCTTATATGGGTGTGAAGCATGGGTGATGAATGTTGCAACGAGGAGAAGGCTGGAGGCAGTGGAGATGTCATGTCTGAGGTCAATGTGTGGTGTGAATATAATGCAGAGAATTCGGAGTTTGGAAATTAGGAGGAGGTGCGGGATTACCAAAACGATTGTCCAGAGAGCTGAGGAGGGGTTGTTGAGGTGGTTTGGACATGTAGAGAGAATGGAACGAGACAGAGTGACTTCGAGAGTGTATAAATCTGTAGTGGAGGGAAGGCGGGGTAGGGGTCGGCCTAGGAAAGGTTGGAGGGAGGGGGTAAAGGAAGTTTTGTGTGCGAGGGGCTTGGATTTCCAGCAAGCATGTGAATAACATTCTCGAATCTAGGTAAATAAAATGTGATGTCGTCTTGAACTAGTTAAGGAAGATTAGTCATAGGAAGTTCTGTTAGGTATAAAAAAGCGGGATCATAGATTTTCTTCAACTTCCTACTTAGAAAATAAAAGTTTTTTTTTATCAATTCTAATTCCGTTTTTATTATTCAGTGTGTGAGCGCTCTCCCTCCAAAACAATTTTCTGGGTAAATCGCTTCTTCTCAAGGGCAAGTTTCTGCGACAGCTAATCTTTTTAGTCTTTCCTCTTCTTTCCTACCAATTCTTTTCTTTTTCCCTTCGTAGTCTTTTTTTTATTGTTCTCTCTTCTCTTTCTTCTCTCTCAACTCTTTTTCTTTCGGTGTTTCCCTTTATAGGTTACATTTCTTGTTTTCTCTTTTCGTTTCTAGCTAGCCTTTATCTTTCCTCCTTTCTTCCTTCAGACAAGCTTTCTTCATATCTGCATCCATTTAATACTTGTATTCTTCCATCGTGAGAAAGTTGAGACAAATGATATTATAGATAAAGAAATAAACTCAGAAAACCAGAGACAGCGTGAGTGTTGATCCAATAGTAAGTATATCATAGGAATATGAAATGGGTCCTAACCGTACAGTCACTCAGAGCCGTCGAGTGTCCCCAGACAAATCCCTTGAAAACATTACAAGGCTCTATGAAATGTGCTGTCACCGGTGACATCTAGGTCATTAAAGCAGATACCTCGGCACACAACAAACCCACACGGCACATACCTAAGCTAACAATTACTTGCATTATCTATACGCCCATGCATGGAATAACAAACCTACTTACCTAATTCTCTACGACCAATGTGTCCATGTGGCTCCTACCGTTCTGCACTGGATAATATAACTGGGCGCCAGTAGTCTTGCTGAAAGTAAACCAGATTCTTGAGATCCTGGCAGAGTCGCCAGTGTGAGGAAGAGAACTGGAAAGTGACTCAGTCACGGTCGCAATTCTTTAGGGGAGACAATAATAGACAAAACAAAATAATCAAATGAGGGATTTGGGAAATATTTGTATTATACATATCTTTATCACCTAACTAATCTAAAGAAAAATATGAAGGATTAACCTATAGAGACGTGGTAGGTCGTGTAGACTAAAGACGACGTCCCGGTCAGCAGCAGTCTAGGGCAGAGTTGTCATAGCACAAGAAAGGTTATATTTTGGACATGGACAATAATTGTGGCGGTCAGGCAATGTTCGGCGCAGGAGTTGATGGGACACAGACAATATTGTCTCAGTGCCCGTACGATAGCTGTAGAAGCTAAGCCAGTAGGTAGCTAGTTGAACAAGATGTGAGTCTCCTCCTATGACAGCTCCACCTGGTTTACAAACTAGTGCCACCCAACACCAGTTCTACGGGATGAGAAAAACAAGTTACCAGAGGACACATAGGTAATGACATTAAAAAAAGAAAGTAACCAAGTTGAAACCTAACGTCAACGAAGATAACCCAGTTGATTATTTACCCTTAGGAGAAACAAGAGTAAAGTGATTACTGATCTACCATGATCACTAGGTCAACAACAGTAGTTTTTTGCCTTGGGAGCTAGATGGTGCTCATGTATAAAATCCATCCCATATACTAGTGAGGTGGCCAGATACTACTCGCCTCATTAAAACTTACCAAAAATACAAAAGAAATATATGCAGTGCTAGAAAGTGTCTCACAGCTGTCATTCATGTTCTAGTCTTCATGCTATTCACTCAAGATATGAAAAAAATATATACAATGCTAGATCGTATTTCTCAGAACTGTCACTCATCTCCCAGTCTTCAAACTGCGTATCAAGGGTACAAGATCTCCTAATTAAATATGCCTACAAAATAACTTTCAGTAATCAGTCGTGGCTAACTACTATATGGCGGCCTCCAGGTGTTTCCCTGCTGCTCCATGAATTATCTCAGTCGGACACCCAATGCTCTCTCGAGAACAACAGATTTCAATCTGGTTTCCAATGCTTAATTATTGCACACTACCTCACATATGAGCCGAGTCACAGCTCTTGGACCCTAATTGTGTGTGTACTCACCTATTTGTACTCACCTATTTGTGGTTGCAGGGGTCGAGTCATAGCTCCTGGCCCCGCCTCTTCATTGATTGCTACTAGGTCCTCTCTCTCCCTGCTCCATGAGCTTTATCAAACCTCGTCTTAAAACTATGTATGGTTCCTGCCTCCACTATGTCACTTTCTAGGCTATTCCACTTCCTGACAACTCTATGACTGAAGAAATACTTTGACTCATAGGAGTCTTCAACTTCCAATTGTGACCCCTTGTTTCTGAGTCCCCTCTCTGGAACATCTTGTCTCTGTCCACCTTATCTATTCCTCGCAGTATTTTATATGTCGTTAACATGTCTCAACTAACCCTCCTGTCTTCTAATGTCGTCAGGCCGATTTCCATTAACCTTTCTTCGTAGGACAATCCCCTTAGCTCTGGGACTAGTCTTGTTGCAAATCTTTGCACTTTCTCTAGTTTATTGACGTGCTTGACCAGGTGTGGGTTCCAAACTGGTGCTGCATACTCCAGTATGGGACTGACGTATATGGTGTACAGAGTCTTGAACGATTCCTTAGTGAGGTATTGGAACGCTATTCTTAGGTTTGCCAGCCGCCCGTATGCTGCAGCAGTTATCTGATTGATGCGTGCCTCAGGAGATGTGCTCGGTATTATACTCACCCTAAGATCTTTTTCCTTGAGTGAGGTTTGCAGTCTTTGGCCAACTAGACTATACTCTGTCTGCGGTCTTCTTTGCCCTTCCCCGATCTTCATGACTTTACATTTGGCAGGATTAAATTCAAGGAGCCAGTTACTGGACCAGGCTTGTAGCCTGTCCAGGTCTCTTTGTAGTCCAGCCTGATCCTCGACTGATTTAATTCTTCTCATTAACTTCACATCATCTGCAAACAGGGACACTTCTGAGTCTATCCCTTCCGTTACGTCATTCACATATACCAAAAACAGTACCGGTCCCAGGACTGACCCTTGTAGAACCCCACTCGTCACAGGTGCCCACTATGACACCTCGTCACGTACCATGACTCGTTGTTGCCTCCCTGTCAGATATTCTCTGATCCATTGCAGTGCCTTTCCTGTTACGTGTGCCTGATCCTCTATCTTTTGCATTAACCTCTTGTGAGGAACTGTGTCGAACGCCTTCTTGCAGTCCAAGAAAATGCAGTCTATCCACCCCTCTCTCTCGTGTCTTACTTCTGTTACCTTGTCATAAAACTCCAGTAGCTTTGTGACACAGGATTTTCCTTCCCTGAAACCGTGCTGGTTGTCGTTTATAAGCTTGTGTCTTTCTACGTGCTCCACCACTCTCCTCCTGATGATCTTCTCCATGACTTTGCATACTATACACGTCAGTGACACAGGTCTGTAATTTAATGTCTGTCTCCTTTCTTAAAAATTGGGACTACATTTGCCATCTTTCACACCTCAGGTAGTTGCCCAGTTTCAATGGATGTGTTGAAGATTTTTGTTAGTGGCACACTCAACATCTCTGCTCCCTCTCTAAGGACCCGCTTTTGACGTATCGAGTTCACATAGCAGCTTCTTCATCTCCTCCTTGGTTGTGTGTATTTCATCCAGCACTTGTTGGTATACCTCCCTATTCTGAATTCCTGGATTCCTTCCTGTCTTCTCTGTAAAGACTTCTTTAAATCTCATGTTGAGCTCCTCACATACCTCTTGGTCGTTTCTTGTGAACTCCCCACCTTGCTTCCTCAGCCTGATTACCTGGTCCTTGACTGTTGTTTTCCTCCTGATGTGGCTATACAACAGCTTCGGGTCAGACTTGAATTTTGATGCTATATCATTTTCGTATTGTCGCTGAGCCTCCCTTCTTACCTGTGCATATTCATTTCTTGCTCTTCGGCTAATCTCTTTATTTTCCTGGGTCCTTTGTCTTCTGTACTTTTTCCATTCTCTAGTGCACTTAGTTTTTGCCTCCATGCATCTTTGGGTGAACCAAGGACTCATTCTGGTCTCCCCATTACTTCTGTTTCCCTTGGGGACAAACCTCTCCTCTTCCTCTTTGCATTTGGTTGTCACATATTCCATCATTTCTTTTACTGGTTTTCCTGCCAATTCTCTCTCACACTGAACTTCTTGTAGGAAGTTCCTCATGCTTGTGTAGTCCCCCCTTTTGTAGTTTCGTTTCTCCCTTCCTATTCCTGCTCCCCTCTCCACTTGAAGCTCAACTATATAATCAAAACACAGAACGAAGTGATCACTAGCTCCAAGGGGCCTCTCATACGTGATATTCTCGATGTCCGAACTACTCAAGGTGAATACTAGGTCCAGTCTTGCTGGATCATCCTCACCTCTCTCTCTGGTAGTGTCTCTAACATGTTGATGCATGAGGTTTTCCAGTACCACATCAATCATCTTGGCTCTCCATGATTCAGGACCCCCGTGGGGCTCCAGGTTTTCCCAATCAATCTCTTTGTGATTAAAATCACTTATAACTAGCAACTTTGCTCTCCCTATGTGGGCTCTTCTGGCCACCTCGGCTAGTGTCTCAACCATTGCTCTGTTGCTCTCGTCGTATTCTTCTCTTTGCCTCCTGCAGTTCTGTGGAGGGTTGTACATTACAGCAATTACCACCTTATGGCCCTCAGACTGGATTGTTTCTACTATGTAGTCCCTTTCGCCCATTCCATCCATTCTTTCCACTTCCTCAAATCCCCACCGGTTCTTAATGAGCAGTGTAACTCCTCCTCCCCCTCTGCTCCCTCTATCTTTCCTGAGGATTTGATATCCGGGTGGAAAGATTGCATCTGTTATCATCCTGGTGAGTTTCGTTTCTGTGAGTGCTATTATGTCTGGGGATGTCTATTTTATTCTTTCATGCCACTCCTCACATTTATTTGTTATACCATCTTCATTTGTATACCAAACCTTCAACTTCTTTTCTAAAACCGTAGTCAGGGGGGTACGTTGGGGTTGGGAAAGTGGGAGACCTGATGAGGAACTATGGGTGGTTGGTGTGAAGGTGGAGTTTGTAATGAGGTGGGTGGAAGCATGTGTGTTTGGGTTTAGATTGTTTGGTTGCATTGGGGTTGTCCAGGTTGGCAGACATCTGAAGGTATTTGAGCTTCCTCCTGAGTCTGGGTTCTCCTGTCCATCTCTCTTTCCTCCTTTTGTCTCTGTACCCTCTCTTTCAGTTTCTGTCTTTCTTCTCATGTTCTGTCGCAGTTGAGATACGCATTCTGGTAATCTGACATATCCCTTAGTCTTGCTTTCTCCTGCAGAATCCTGTTTCGAGTCAATTCTGCCTTGAAAATCACTTTGACTGGCCGGATTCTTCCTCTTGCAAAGCCCCCTATTCTCAGAAAATTTGCCAGCTGGGTCATGTCATCTTCTCCTATTGCTTTCATGATGCTTTCAATCGCTTTTTTCTCCCCTTGTCTTCTTGCTTCATAAGTTTCCCCTTCAGCTTCCTGGAGCCCATAAATAAAGACTGATCTCTCTCTTTCATTCTCCCACTGCCTGTCCCTATGTAACCTCTGATTCGATTTAGTTGCCTCCATTGCAGCTTTCCTTTCTTCAATCTCTTCACTGTATGTTATCCCTTGGTCCAGTGGCCTGTCGCTTTCCCTTAACTTTCCCTGTGCACTGGTGTGGTCTAGTTGTAGTTCCAGGGGTCGAGTTACAGCTCCTGGCCCCGCCTCTTCACTGGCCACTACTAGGTCACTCTTCTTGCCCCATGAGCTTTATCATACCTCTTCTTGAAGCTATGTATGGATCCTGCTTCCACTACATCTTTTTCCAGACTATTCAACTTACTGACAACTCTGTGACTGAAGAAATACTTTCTAACATCCCTGTGATTCATCTGAGTCTTCAACTTCCAATTGTGACCCCTTGTTGGGGTGTTCCATCTCTTGAACATCCTGTCTCCGTCCACCTTGTCGATTCCTCTCAATATTTTATATGTCGTTATCATATCCTCCCTATCTCTCCTGTCCTCCAGTGTCGTCAGGTCGATTTCCCTTAACCTCTCCTCGTAGGACATGCCCCTTAACTCCGGGACCAGTCTTGTTGCAACCTTTGCACCTTTTCCAATTTACTTACGAGCTTGGCTAGATGTCGGTTACAAACTGGTGCTGCATAATCCAATATAGGCCTAACGTACACTTTATATAGCGTTCCGAACGATTCTGTATTGACATGTCGGTATGCTATTCATAGGTTTGCACCCGTATGCTGCAACAGTTGTTTGGTTGATGTGCGCCTCAGGAGATGTGCCTGGTGTTATATTCACCCCAAGATCCTTTTCTTTAAGTGAGGTTTGTAGTCTCTGGCCCCTTAAACTTTACTCCATCTGCGGTCTTCTTTGCCCTTCCCCAATCTATTTGACTTTGCACTTCGTGGGGATGAACTCCAGAAGCCAGTTTCTGAACCAGGCCTGTAGCCTGTCCAGATTACTTTGTAGATCTGCCTGGTCCTCGTCCAATTGAATTCTTCTCGTCAACTTCACATCATTTGCAAACAGGGACACTTCTGTGTCTATTCCTTCCGTCATGTCATGCACATATACCAGAAACAGAACTGACCCCAATAGAGCCTTCTCGTCACAGGCGCCCACTCTGACACCTGGTCACATACCATGACTCGCTGATGTCTTCCCGACAGGTATTCTCCGATCCATTGCACTGCCTTCCCTGTTATCCCTGCCTGGACCTCCAGCTTTAGTGTCGTGGGGGTTCGTCAGGAGCTATTGGAGTAAAAAATACAGACGTTGGACGCCTTGTAGGTGTATAATTAAGAGTCTAGAGGAGTGGGCCCACGAGCCCTGCTTTGCCCAGGCTATGCCTAGCAGGAACTGAGGATAAACACTCGTGAGGTTACAGATAGAAGGGACCCTTACTATAAAGTAGCTAGGATTATCTAAGTATACTACACAGTACACAGTAACACTACTGACAGCTTGGCGACAATAACGTATGGCGTCCCGACATACAGCTAACTTATACACACTGTAGACTGTAGGCATTACGGTTCTGGGCTGATTCTATACATCATCAATGTACACAACAGATGAACATAAATAACTATACAAAATTATGATAATTGATTGTAATGCACTACGAATTATAATATAATCACTGATGATTCAGATTAAGAAAATAGATCAACAAAGAGAAAAAGATCGATCGATCTGTATTCATGTGATCAACGGATTCTGAGGAAGTATATTTACAAAGGAGAAAGTGTTTAACAGAAAATCCTACAATAATCATGGACCCAGAAGAGCTAGGGGTTTTACCCTAATCCGAGGACATATAGAGGTGTGGGTGCCTCTGAGCTAATTTCATTCTATTCCCCGTTTGGTGTACTAGCCTCCACAAGCAGTATTTATATTATTGTAACCACGAACGTGTGGTATTTAATCAATAACAAAACTGTAACTAGCCAAGGACTCGAACCCATATCGTTTTGGCCCAACTCATGGTGAGCAAAAGTCACATGATGCTCTAAACCACAGGACCACCAAATCCTACAAGAATCAAGCACCCAGCAGAGCTAGGTGTTTTACTTTGATCCGAGGACATATGGTCGTGTGGGTGCATCTGAGTAGAATGAAATTAGTTGAGAGGTACCCACACCACTGTATATCCTCGAATCAAGGTAAAACACCTAGCTCTGCTGGGTGTTTGATTCTTTTAGGATTTGGTAGTCCTGTGGGTTGGAGCGTCATGTGATTTTCGCTCACCATGAGGGGGCCCAGAACGACATGGGTTCGAGTCCTTGGCTAGCCGAAGTGTTGTTTTTGAGATATGTATATATATATAAATATATATATATGGGAGCTCAACCCCTTCATATTCGGAGTATGGCAAGTAGGTGTCTGCCAATGTGGCGGCGCAGGTGTAGTCCCAGGCAATCTCCTTACCATCCTTCCAGGGTAGCATAGTGGCTCTATCAGGACGCTTCAGGATAGGACAAAACTTGTCTCCTAGCAGTGAAGGCACCACACTCAGGAGATTTCCTTTTATGTGTTCCAATTCCTCCCTGGACACTCGACTCGACCCACAGGCCATTCGTATGGGTGTTGCTCTTCGCCAAGCCACCTCCATACTCACCGAACATTGGTGTATTTGTTCCAGGGCGACGGCTGATCAATTCAGACTTCATGGTGTCGTGTGTTGTGGGGGAATGGACCCCTAAGATATAATGTGGACTGTATTTATACTACTTAGCTTGATGATGCATTCACGACTCCCCAGCCATCTCAGAAGTCGTTAGTTGATGCACACGGTCACATCCCCCACTGGGCTGTATGGGTGTATAAATGCACACATGAGTATTTTATTATCATATCGTCAGTCATTGAATGGACTGAACGGCGGTTTACTCACGTGTTTTGGGCGGATCGCCCTCGTCTTAACGGGTGAATAATAAATCTCCATTCAGTCCATTCAATGACTGACGATATGGCATATGCTTTTTGGGGCAATAATAAAATACTCATGTGTGCATTTATACACCCATACAGCCCTGTGGGGGATGTGACCGTGTGCATCAACTAACGACATCTGAGATGGCTGGATAGTCTTGGATGCATCATCAAGCTAAGTAGTATAAATACAGTCCACATTATATCTTATGGGTCCATTTCCCCACAAAGTTCACACCCGGAAAACGCAGTCTTGATTGAAGAACGTTGCTGAAGAGTCACTGCCTTGTTAGACGAAGTACTCACAATTGTCTCTCTACGTTCAACAATTTTCAGTCTTTTTGCAGTAGTAAGAATATCCCGCTATTTTATGATTAACACTAAACATGCTGGAACAGAGTTCTTATCCGATTTCCCGACGTTAGTGGAAATTGAATAGGAGAACGGATGCGCACGACTAATGTCCTTTGTTAGGTTAAATCCCCTCGCGCCGCAGCTCCCGTCCCGTCCCTTTCGTTGCTGAGTTCAATCTGCCGCCCTCCTGCGCCCCGCAGCTCGGTTTGCCCAGTTTCGCTGACCTCAGCTCAATTTCAACACTTGCAAAACACTGCAACAATTTGCAATTCAAATGCTTGTGTTCTCTAAATACTTCGATCACTGGAGCACATGATTGGAGGTTCAAGTGTAGAAATGGAAACAACAGTTTCCTTTAACTTTCCTCCTACGGCAAAGAGTCACATTTCATCAAATGTCTCAAACATACACTTTTTGCAACTGGTCAGGCATGTGTGACTTCTTGGTTGGGTCCGTACATATGTTACCAGTTAAGTTTGTTGATCAGAAAGCCAGACACACTGTCTGGCTCTTTCTAAGGGCGGAAAGGGCTGGGCCCTTGAAAAGGGCAGAAAGGGCTGATACCCCCTCCCCTTTTTTAGAGAATTTTCTCCACATGTGTCACACATCAGAAGGGAAGTATGCAAGACAAGAGGAGGTCAACGACGTAATAAAGAGAAGCCTGGCCAAAGCCCGTTGCCCAGCCCAACGGTAACCCCAAGTCTGGAGGTCTGATGGAAGTTAGCATAGAGCCACTATGCTAACCTGGAAGGATGGTAAGGAGATTGCCTGTGACTACACCTGCGCCGCCACATTTGCAGACACCTACTTTCCATACTCCGTATATGAAGGGGTGGAGCTCCCAGCCACAGGGAGACCCAGAAGACTTGCAAATATGAAGGCCTTTCCCCGTGCCATAACTTCATCTCAATAGGGTCGGAGACCCTTGGAGCATGGAGCAAGTGCTCTAAAAGTTCCTCAAAGAGCTGGGTGAAAAACTCATCATAGAAACCAAGGACCACAGGGCAGCCAGCTTCCTCTTTCAGAGACTCAGAGTTGCGATTCAGAGGGAAAATGCCTCCACCATTCTGGGCACGCAGTCCACCACCGAGGAACTGAACGAATATTCGAGATGTATCTCTGACTTGTTATCTATGTTGTTCTACTCTCTATTGTATTTTAGTCAATGTATTTTGTCTTCAAATAAAGTTTCCACAGAATATAAAATATAAGGGGTGGTATGAGAAAACAATATTCAAACAGCTTCAGGGAGAACCTCGAGTTTTACCTGAATCAAGTTTATTCTTTTCTCTGAGGACGAGGGTCCCCAACTCAGTTTCACAAGTGGTACTTCCCTATGTGTGTGTGTATATATATATATATATATATATATATATATATATATATATATATATATATATATATATATATATATATATATATTTGTATAGGTGAGTTTTTGTGTTCTTCCTTATAATAGATTAAATATTGTCTCCACACAATATGAAGGTACAAGCTGGCTCTAGAGGGGTTTCTTTTTTTATTTTAAATAATAAAGGCCCTTAATAATAATAATAATATCTTTATTTACTACAAGTACATGTACATGGTATACAGACCTAGCTGACATCAAAGACATACTACTATATAAAAAACTCTTGTTATGCTGAGCATTTCGGGCAAATTAGGCCAGTGTCCCAGTATGCAACCCACACCAGTCGACTAATACCCAGGTACCCATTTTACTGATGGGTGAACATAGGCAACAGGTGTGAAGAAACACGCCTAATGTTTCTACCCTGGGTGGGAATCGAACCCAGACCCTCGCCGTGTGAAGCGAGAGCTTTAGCTACCAGGCCACCAGAGCAAGTCATTTACCCTTTAGGAGCCAGGACTTTTATTTACGTTACATAGTCAAAAGCGTAACAGGTGTGTGTGTGTGTGTGTGTGTATCAGTGTATGTATTTGTTTGTGTCATTGTATGTATTTGTGTGTCATTGTATAAATTTGTGTCTGTGTGTTTGTTTGTGTGTGAGCGTGTGTTAGTGTATGTATTTGTGTGTCAGTGTATGTATTTTTTTGTGTCAGTGTATGTATTTAAGTGTGTGTGTGTGTCAGTGTATGTATTTGTGGGTGTGTGTGGGTGTACTCACCTATTTGTGGTTGCATGGGTCGATTCACAGCTCCTGGCCCTCTGTGTGTGTGTGCATGCGTGCTTATGTGTGGACCTACCTAATTGTGGTTTCAGGGGTCGATCCACAGCTTTTGTCCCCTGGTAAGTGTGTGTGTGTGTATTCACCTATACATACTCATGTAAAAACATAAGAAAGAATTAGCACTGAAGTAGGCCTACAGGTCCAAAGCGTCAAGTCTCAGTTCATGGACCCACCACTCTGCTGATCGAACTAGGTTCACTCTATTTTGGCTTCGGGAGCCTTATTGTACCTTCCTTTAATACTATATATGGATCTGCCTTTTACACCTCCTCATTCTCAAGGTCATTCCTCGAACTTTCTCACCACTACAATGCTGATGAAACACTTCCTAACGTCCCTGTGACTCATATTTTATTGTTTTTAACTTCCAGCTGCGCCGCCTTGTTTCTGTTTCCCATCTCTCAAATAAACTGTCCCTACTTAACCGATTAATCCCTTTCAGTATTTTGTACGTTATTATCATAACTCTCATTGTTATGTCCTCTAGTGTCATTAGGCTGACTTCTCTTAACCTCTCGTCATATGACATAACCCTTAGCTTTGGGACTAGTCCCGATGCAATCCTTTGCACTTTTTCCAGTTTGTTGATATCCTTAACCAGGTGTGGGCTCCATAATGGTACTGATTACTCCGTAATGGGCCTAACGTACATGGTATACAGTAGCGTCAACTACTCCTTACTAGATGTTCAAAAGATATAGTCTTGGAATTACCTGACACGCGTTTGCTACAATAGTTATTTGGTTTAAGTGCGCCTCAGGTGAAAGGTTGGGAAAAATTCTCACCTGAAAGTCCTCCTTGAATGAGGTTTGCAGCTTTAGCCCCCGGAGCCTATACTCCACCTGCAGAGTATAGGCTCGTGGAGCAAACCTCATAACGTCGTCCTAGCTAGGGTTAAATTCTAGTAGCCACTTGTCAGATCAGACCAGCACCCTCTCCTGATCCATATGTAGCCAATCATGGTCTTCGTCTGTATGTGTATGTTGGTGTGAGGGTGTGTATGTGTGTGTGTGTGTGTGTGTGTGTGTGTGTGTGTGAGAGAGAGAGAGAGAGAGAGAGAGACAGAGAGACAGAGAATTGTTTTAGGTGGAAAGTTATGGTGGGAGGGGAATCACGAAAGAATGTGTGGTAGAGTAAGTATGGGAATGTACGGGATTAGACTTACAGCACAGAGAATTGTGATGCTGACAATAATTTCCATACGAAGGTTGTTTGGATGAGAGGGATGAGTAAACCTTGAGTGTGTGTAAAAATGAAATTGTGGGTGAGACTGGTGCACACATTAATGATAGTGTGAATGAGAGTGATGTCCAAATAAATTGGAGTGTGAGTGAGAGTGATGTCCAAATGAATGAGAATTTGGGAGAGAGTGATCTCAGTATTGAAATGGCTCAGATAACTGACAAGTTGATAAATTAGAGACTGTGTAACATTGGGATATCTTTATTCTGGATACGTTTCACCAACCAATCAATGGCTTCCTCAGTCCGGTAGAAAGAAGAATGATTAAAGATCAGAAGGAGAGTGAGGTAATCAGTCTATCAGTCTACGTAATCAGTTCCTCAGGCTGAGTGTCTGATTACCTCAAATCCCTTCTGATCTTCAACTATTTTTCTCTGTATTGGTTTGAGGAAGCCAATGATGGGCGAAACGTTTCCACAATGAAATACCCAAGTGTTGCACAAGTGTGTAACGAATCCTAAAAGAGAGTGTGGGAGAGAGGGGTTCCAGGATGAACAAGTGGGTGAGAGGGATCTCAGCATAGGAGAGGACGTGGGTGTTAGAGATATCAGTCTGAAAGAGTGGGTGAGAGTGGTCTCAGCATGAAAGAGTGGGTGAGAGTGGTCTCAGCATGAAAGCGTGGGTGAGAGCGGTCTCAGCATAAAAAAGTGGGTGAGAGTGGTCTCAGCATGAAAGAGTGGGTGAGAGTGGTGTCAGCATGAAAGAGTGGGTGAGAGTGGTCTCAGCATGAAAGAGTGGGTGAGAGTGGTGTCAGCATGAAAGAGTGGGTGAGAGTGGTGTCAGCATGAAAGAGTGGGTGAGAGTGATCTCAGCATGAAAGAGTGGGTGAGAGTGGTCTCAGCATGAAAGAGTGGGTGAGAGTGGTGTCAGCATGAAAGAGTGGGTGAGAGTGGTCTCAGCATGAAAGAGAGCGTTATAGTGATGTCAATGTGTGGATTATACACTTAGAGTCTAACAAGTTTGGTAACTCACTGCTTCTAGCCATATTAAGCAACTGTTTCTTACCTTGTTTACTAACAACTTCTTGCTTCTATAACTTACTTCTGCTATCTTATTTAAATAACTGTTGTTAGCTTTATTAAATCACTGTTGCCAGTTTTAACCCTTTCAGGGTCCAAGGGGGGTCTCCAAAACTCGTTCTCAGGGTCCAAGAATTTAAAAAAAAAAATTATATTTCCTTATGAAATGATAGAGAATCTTTTTCCGATCATAACACCACAAAAATTATGACATTTGATCGAAAACTAACGGAATTATGCTTTCGCGAAGTTAGCGGTAGCCATGACACTTACGCATCGGCGATTTCGCCCACTTTGAGCCCTATTTTCAGCAAATTCCAATGTTTCAGTCAACTAAAATTATAGCTATTTCGCTAGAACTCCATTTCGTCTATCGATTGAGTACAAGAAACTGCCTATTTACCAATTACAACTACCCAAAATAGTGGTCAGAAAATGGCAATTTGGCCAATTTCACAAAAATTTCAAACGATGCCAATTTCAAAATAGGGTCCAGAATAAACAAGGCAGACATTCCTGGCACTAAAATAAAGTCTTCTCTGTTCATTAGTCACGTTTCCAGGCCCCTCTTACATTACTTTTGCTTTTCATTTTTAATTTTTATTCTCACAAAAAAATAGATGATTTACTGTTATGTATACAACTGCATCATTGTAAAAATGGTATAAATAATATTAGAGCACTTGTGCATGGATATTAGACTCGCCTGTTGATGTGTATTGGATGCATGGTGTGATTTGTTTACTCTTGAACATCGTCAAAAATCGAACATTTTCGCTACTTTGAGCTCAATTTCAAGGTACTTGTCGTTGTCAAACCAATCAAAATCATCTCGATTTCTGTAATATATCTTCCAATCTATCACATAAGACCAAGAAAACGAGAATACATCAATAAATGACATACGAAAATAGACTGCAAACTCACTGTTTTAAACCAAAAACATGGTCATTTTTTTTTCCTCATTATGCACTGTGTGGTGCAGGAATTTTTTTATACTGCGCACACTGACCGCACAGAACCATTCTATCACATCTAGGCCTAACAGCCTGTTTCTGCTTGATTTAAGGGCGCTAGAATTTAGGCATACTAGTACGTCAATTACCCCAGGGCGTAAGCCGTACTAGTACGTCAATAACCCTGAAAGGGTTAATAAATCACTGTTTCTAGCCTTATTAAATCAGTGCTTCTTCCCTTGTTCTGTCACATCTGTTAATCTTGTTAACTCACTGCTGTTATCCTTGTTAACTCACTGAAAACAGCCTTGTTAACTCACTGCTGACAGCCAAATTATTTCACTGCTATCTTCCTTGTCAGCTCACTGCTAACGACTTGTTAACTCACTGCTGTTAACTCACATTGCTCTGAAACACATCTTTCAACATTTTGTAAGATTCTCTTGGAATGTATTACCAACTTTCTTTTTCAGAAACAAAGTCTTTCATTATTAAGTCACAATACCCTATCGAATCTTATTACCTTGCTGCCTTACTTTCAATAACAGTAAAAAAAAAAAAAAAATATTTTACAAAATCTACTTCTTATTTCCCCTTCAAATATATTTTCTCCCGTACGAAACATGTAAAACCATGAAACATTTCCATTAAAAACTAAATATAGATAAATAACAAAACGTACATTATCTTGGGATTGATTAATTTGATTACAATGAAATTTAAGTGGAATTCCTTTAAGGTTTGCTTAAAATATAATAATATTGATCTAAGATGGTAGTACTGAGCGAAAACATTTACATTATTAGATAGAAAGGTACTCAAACTTTTTACAAGTTAATAATATGAAGAAGATATGAATAGGAAATAAAATAAAGGTACTCTTAATTTATCTCTGTATGGATTTGGGATCCCTATATTCTACTTAGGATATTCTTTTAAAGTCTAGGAACCAAGAGCTAGAGCTATACGACATAAAGTGAATGCAAAATGTAGAGAGAAAAGAGTATGTGAGCGTAAAAGATTTTACACATATTTACTTTAAGGTTTTATAACCTATTATAGCTCAGTAAAGTCCATCATTGCATCTTATTTTTATGTGAGAAAGTATGTACAGTAATAAAGGTTTTTTAATTATGAATATTTTTAACCATCATGAAATATGGAATAATCTTCTATTATTATCAGTCAATAAAGTTATATTAAGAAATAATTCTGAACATTATTGTGGATGGACAGAGATTCGCCAATCACAATATTCCATGAGAATGTTTGGAGGGAGAACGACTCTCCCAACTTGGCATACATGGAATATCCTTGATTTCTAATAACAATTGTTATTCCTCAATGAATGAACAAATAATGATCACAAGAACATAGTGAGCAGGATGGGAGGAAGTCGTAAGTGTCTTGACTAAACACAATACACAATACCATGATGAATACCTGCCTTCAAAATTACATTATGTTATGAGGGAAGGTTGGATTCCAAAAAGTGGAGTGAAGAAGAGAAAAAGAGATGGTAAGTTTACACAATAAAAGATAGATGGAGTTAGATGGATGCAAACTAAGATTATTTTAAAAAGGTTATCAGCGCCATGGTGACCTTAAAAATTACCTGGTGAGGGAGAAGGATGTGAGGATCGTGAAATAATTGTTCCACAGTTTATAAACAAGTTAGTAAACAATTATGAATCTAAATAAACATTTATGAATGAGGCAATGAAGACTTTTGCCATGGTCAGTGAAGACTTATGCCATGATCAATGAACAATAATGATTCAGTCAATGAACAATTATGCCTCAGTCAATGAACAATTATGCATTAGTAATGTAAACAAATTACCTCAATGGAAAAAGTGTGTCAGTCAGTTAACAATTATTAGTACCAAATGTGCACACGAAAATCGCTCCATACGAAAGCAAAAGACTCGGCAGGCAGTGCAACATCCCTGCAATGAAAAGCAAGGGGTGCACAAGCACGCTATGAGATAACACAATAAGTGTCAGTCTCACTTAATTAATTCAATTAATGTTTCAATCATTGGACACTGATACCCTAGTCAGTTAACAATTATGCTTCAAGCAACAGGCAATTATTCAATCAACAAACAATTTTGCTTTAGTTAATAAATTTTTATGCATTTTTCAGTGATCAGTTATGTCTCAGTCAGTCAACAATAAAGGATGATAACTAAATCCAAAATTATGCCTGAGTCTAGACGTGACCTCCTTCTTGACCAGACTCCCCACCCACCAAGCCACTGAATTATTACCTTGGAAGCAGAGGCTGGACACGGACCTGACTGAACCTTGCCAAGATTTCGTGAAAATAAGTTACCTCCGAGTGAAATTTAATCGCTTTTCTCTCGGCAGATTCTTTCAAAGACACAAATTTGGCATGATGATTCGCTCACTAGCACCAATGTGAACGAAGTCATAAGTACCACAATAATAAGAACTAGGCATGTGAACAAATATACAAGTATGACAGGTAAAACAACAAGGTGTTTGAATATGACGAAGCACTAAACAAAGGAAAACATTGATCAAGTTAAAGTGTTCTTAATACATATTCTTTGTGCACAAAGTTAAAACTCTCAGTGTACTTTATTTCTGCACAAAGATTGAGCTGTCAAGCCCATTCAAAGAACTCTTTTAGAAACGGTTATATATAACATTGATCACAGGGAAGCTGCACATGCTAATATCTGCACGAGCTTCTGCTCATGCTACTGAGCATCAGCACTGAAAGTCTGAACCTATCAGAAGAAGCCGCGTTAAACCATGAACGAAGGAATAACTGGAGGAAAAAAATCGGGCAAGCAATGAAATGAACCCTTCGGAGGTACGTTTAACTAGATATATTTCAGTAGCTGTGCGAGCAGAGAAAGGTATCCCCGTATTCCGTAACACCAATCCTCTGTGCCTAATAGCATGTGATTGGAATAGTACAGTGTGTGGAATAGGTTGGTAATCCAATTGAAGATTTGAAGGGAATAATAAGAATTCCGTCTCTCAGTTGGTAGTGTACTCAGCTCACATACTGAGGATTCGTGGCTCGATCCCCAGCACGAGTGGGAATGTTGGTCATGTTTCCTTACACCTGCAGCCTATGTTCTCCTGAAGTAGGTACCTGAGAGTTAGTCGATTGTTGTGGGTCACATCTCAGGGGTGGGAGTATACTTTAGACAGATTTGAGCTTTGGAAGGTGCACAGTTATGATTACAACTGATAAACTCAGCGTTCCAAAAAATAAAAGGCATTCACAAGTTATAGGGTAACTAATACCTAAATTTCTTCAATAAATATGGTAAATTAGGACATACAAAGTCGTATATTTCAGAGATCAATATCCTAAAATACATAAGCACATTAAGGTTGAAGCAGCTCAGATGGAACACTATCTAGAAATCAGCAAGGAAATATTGATGTTAATCAGATGCAACACTCAGAAAATTTCTCATGAAAATCAGTGTTTCAATTTTCCATTTTTTTCCCCAAAAAAGCAAACTGGAACCTAAATAATGAAAAACCAATCCAAACTTTTCTCTAAGACTTACCAGCTTCTAAAGAAAGTAAGTTTTATATAACCTTAGTGTAAATAGTAGACATTTGTTTTAGGCATATGTCTTGAGGGAACACACCTGTTATAAAACAGAAAAAAAAGTTAATTTAACCTTAGATAACCAAATATAGACAACACTGTAACTTATTTATGATCAGGTGAGACATTCGCCAATTACTTCGCAAAGACCAATTTTATTAATAAAATTGAAGATATTGATTCTTTGGCGAGAACACATTGGCACTAAAAGCTTGAATCTGACCAGTAAATGTATTGTCTTCCTATTGCACAGAATCCTGCAAAATTTATGCTACTCAGGGAAAACCAATAAAACGTTCCATTCATTTCCCTGCATGCAACAGCCAATGAAAACTGATGCCCTTGTCAATAACAGTCATATTATAATCAGAGTGTAGTTCTAAATCAATATTGGTCATAGTGTCCCTGTAGAATGGGAGGTAACCAACTTCAATCCAAGTAAGAGAATGATATGTCCAGTTCCGTGGATCAAGAGCTCTTAATCATCAAAGCAAAATGATGCACCAAAGTAAAATAACACTATAAATCTTCCAGGTTAATTAAAAGCGCCAGAATAACATCAGTTCACACCATTAAATATACAAACCTTCCTCTAGTAGGAGGATGATTAAGACACATGTGCACCAGTTGGGTATCGTTATTGTTGAAACGTTTCGCCTACAGAGTGGGCTTCTTCAGTCAAATACAGAGGCAGAAGGTGTAATAGTGAAACGAAGATGATGTAATCAGTCCATCAACCTTGGAGAAATAGTATTTGAGATGTTGAGTCCCTCAGTGAATGACCATAATAATCAGGCTGATAACAAGATCCAGTCTCCGTTTATGATGCGGAAACAGAATTTGGAAATAACTTGCGTATAAATGCTCATATCTTCATAGGGCACCGAGACGTGCAACTTGATCCTTGAATCTTGTCCAAGGGGATTCTGAAGAGAAGTTGCAGAAATTGTTGGATGAGTTTGGTAGGGTATGTAAAAGAAGAAAATTATAAGTGAATATAGGAAAGAGTAAGGTGATGAGGATAACAAAAATATTAGGTAACGAAAGATTGGATATCAGATTGGAGGGAGAGAGTATGGAGGAGGTGAATGTGTTCAGATATTTATTAGTAGACGTGTCAGCAGATTGGTCAATAAAAGATGAGGTGAATCATAGAATTGACGAGGGGAAAAAAGTGAGTGGTGCACTGAGGAGTCTTTGGAGACAAAGAACTTTGTACGTGGAAGCAAAGAGGGGAATGTTTGAAAGTATAGTTATGCCAACACTCTTACATGGGTGATTATTTGCAAACATTTCCTCTCAGTCTACAGCAGGATTCGAACCTGCGCACTCTGCATCAAAGTACACAGTAATTTTGCCACACAGCCATTATCAAGGAAAATCGGGGACTGATTAATTATCCGAAGACTAGCGGATCAGAAGAGACATAGGAATATTCCTTCAGTTTCAGTGTGCTACAGCAGTGTAATGACCTATGTGCGGCCAGCTGTAACAGCCTGGTTGATCAAGCCCGCGGGGGAGTTGACCCCCGGAACACCCTCCAGGTAGGTAGACTCCAGGCAGGTAGATGAGAAAATGGTGAAAGTAAATAAATCTACTGTTTCAGAACAATGTATATCTGGCAGGGCCCAGGCAGTCCTGTAGTGAGAAACAGGGCCCTGTAGTGAGAAACAGGGTCCTGTAGTGAGAAACAGTGCCATGTAGTGAGAAACAGGGCCCTGTAGTGATGTCAGTAGTGTACTGATCCTCCTATGTATCAGAGTACCAGCTATATTATAGTTAGGCTCCCTTTTAACCTGTGACGTCACGAGTCCCGCGCATGTATGCGCTGAGCCTCAGGCATCTCGCCCCAAGGAGAAGATGGAGGCAGTAGAGATGTCATGTCTGAGAGCAATGTGTGGTGTAAATATAATGCAGAAAATTCGAAGTTTGGAAATTAGGAGGAGGTGTGGGATTACCAAAACTATTAACCAGAGGGCTGAGGAGGGGATGTTGAGGTGGTTCCGACATGTAGAGAGGATGGAACAAAATATAATTACTTCAAGAGTGTATAAATCTGTAGTAGACTGAAGGCGGGGTAGAGGTCGGCCTAAAAAAGGTTGGAGGGAGGGGGTAAAGGAGGTTTTGTGTGCAAGGGGCTTGGACTTCCAGCAAGCATGCGTGAGCGTGTTAGGAGCGAATGAAGACAAAAGGTTTTTAGGACTTGACATGATGTTGGAGTGTGAGCAGTTTAATATTTATGAAGGGATTCGGCAGGCCGGACGTGAGTCCTGGAGATGGGAAGTACAGTGCCTACACTCTGAAGAAGGGGTGTTAATGTTGCCGTTTTATAATTGTAGTGTAAGCGAGCCTCTGTCAAGACAGTGATGGAGTGAATGATGGTGAAAGTTTTTTTCTTTCTCGGCCCATGTGTTAACCAAAAAAAATCAAAACAGTACTATATCTTCCGGTATTTTCAGTTCCTGGTATTTGTTTCTTGCCTTCCTTATATATCTCTCTCATCATTCTTTATTGATCATTCCCTTTGTTCCAAAGTATGTATCTCGTCTTTATTTATCAGTCAACCTCTTGCTACTCTGTTCGTTGCCTCCATCAGTTTCACCTTCCCTCCTTTCCATACATTTTCCATTTCCTGTTATGTTCATTAATCGTTCTCTAATTGTTAATTTTCCCATTACCACTGCCTGGTTACCCACATTCCTTCTCTCCTAGTTCAACTCATATTTTTTCTAATGACGGGTCGTAACTCTCTCTCTCTCCCTTCTGCTCCTCCGATTCGTTTTACTCCTCTTTCTCTTGCTACTTTTCCTCAGCATCTGGTGCACAGTGAAAATGTACGAAGATTGAACTTTGTATAAAGAAAGTGAACAGAGTATTTGAATAAATGCACGAATAAATGCAGTAAGAGTTTTTATAAAAATAAAGCAAGGTGGATACTTTAAGTGTTTGATAAATCTGAATTATGAAAGAAGAAAGAGTAGGGTTTTACAGTATATTTGGAGAGTTTAGGTGCATTTTCCTTAATACTCAGATACACTCACATATATCTACATACATACATATATATATATATATATATATATATATATATATATATATATATATATATATATATATATATATATATATATATATATATATATATATATATATATTATCTGAACCCACGAACGAGTGGTATTGACCACATGACGCTCTAACCCACAGGAACACCAAATCCTACAAAATCACGCACCCCTCAAAGCTAGGTGTTTTACCGTGATCAGATGGGTGCCTCTGAGCTAATTTCATTCTACTCCCGTTTGGTGTACTAGCCTCAACAAACAGTATTTAATATTATTGTACCAATGAACGAGTGGTATTGACCAATAACAACACTGCGACTAGCCAAGGACTCGAACCCATGTTGTTTTGGCCCGCCTTCGCTCACCATGAGGAGGGCCAAATCAACATGGGTTCGAGTCCTTGCTATCGTGATTATATATATATATATATATATATATATATATATATATATATATATATATATATATATATATATATATATATATATATATATATATATATATATATATATATATATATATATATATATATATATATATATATATATATAAAGAAATTGAATTCTTCTATTTTTCATAGTGGTTTTCTTGCATATATATATATATATATATATATATATATATATATATATATATAGGGTGGTACCACCTCTAGAACTTTACTGGGAGCCCTCATCCTCAGAGAAGACAATAAACGTACCTCAGGGAGCTGTTTGAATATTTTCTTCTCCGACCACCCCTATATATGTTATGTGTGTACTTTATAATTAGACATAATATATTGACACAAAACACAAACATGATCTTGAATACATTGGTACAATATATCAAAGATCATGAATCTCCTCCAGCTCCTCCGAAGCCGGACGCGATCCCAGTATGCAGCATGCATTTCCTCTCTGGATGGCCACGCTGATGCGCTGGAACATGAAAGTGGCTGCCCTTGGGTCCCTGGTGATGTCGATGAGTCTAGAACCCAGTTCTTTGAGGAAACGTGTGACATTTTTTCCCCATGATCCCAAGGTCTCTGATCCCACTGGGACAAATTGATACTGTTGGCTTTTGTCCCTGTACTTGCCGATCTTGTACTCCCCTCTGTGGTCAGCAGCTCCTTCTTGTCGCCCGACACTGTGATGGATGTAGGTGTCAGCCAGTGTCAGCCATGCTAAGAGCTTGCCATTCTTCCAAGGATAGATGGTGATCCCGTCGGGGCGGTTTGCAGGGTTGTGGGTATTGTTGGCTGCTAGTGATCGGGGCTCTCTTTCGGCTGGGCATCCAGCTGTAGCAAAGGTTCTCTTTTTTATATATATATATATATATATATATATATATATATATAATATATATAATAAATTATATTTATATATATATATAAAGAGAACCTTTGCATATATATATATATATATATATATATATATATATATATATATATATATATATATATATATATATATATTATATATATTATTGTACCCACGAACGAGTGGTATTGATCAATAACAACACTGAGACTAGCCAAGGAGTCGAGCCCATGCTGCTTTGGCTCTCCTCATGGTGAGCGAAAACACATGATGCCCTCGTCCACGGGAACCACACAAATTGCTAAATATCAACATGTCTAATGATTTTACTCTTGTTAGTTTTGATGTTACTGCGTTTTTCAAGAGAGTCCTTGTTCCCGACTTGCTATCTAATTTGGAAGAAGAATTAGATGAGTTCGCTTTGCCTTTTGATAAAAATACCATTATTGAATTGATTAAGCTGTGTGTAGTTGATTGCAAATTTGAGTTTGAAGGGAAATACTTTGCTCAAAAACAGGGAATGGCGATGGGTAATCAGTTGTCCCCCTTATTGAGCAATCTGTATGGAATTTTTCGAGGCTAGACTGTTGACAGGTATCCTGAGAAGTAGAGCTAAATGGTTCAGATATGTGGATGACATCTTGTGTCTTTTACCAGATGATATGGCCCTTGATACATTTTTACCAAGACTTAACGCTTTAGTCCCGTCTATTAAATTCACGGTGGAAAAAGAGGTGGACTGTAAACTTCCATTCTTAGATGGGTTGATACACCGGGTTGATAGAAAGTTTAAGTTTACAGTATATAGGAAGGCAACCAATGTGTGCTCATACATTCACTACTATTCCAACTATGAGACTAGAGTCAAAAAGAGAGTATTTTTTACTAGGTTTTTGAGAGCCTATAGAGTGTGCAGTCCGGAGTTCCTAGATGAAGAAATTAGGAAAACATTTGACATTGACATGAAACTGCGGTATCCTAAGGTGTTTGTGGAATCTGCCTTGCTGGCATATAAGAAAACTTATTATAGAACAGAACCCAGGATAACACCTCAGACCAAGAATGTGCTGGTCCTCCCATATAAAGAGAATTGATCTATCCTGCCGAATGCTCTTAGAAGATTTAATATACAAGTAGTATTTAAAAATTCACGGACTGTTAGAAGCATCCTGATAAAGAATGCACCCCAGCAGCGTGCTGGTGGTGTCTACAGAGTTGGTTGCAACGATTGCAGGTTCTCTTATTTGGGACAAACGGGAAAATCATTGGAGGTGAGAATGTCCCAGCACCGTTATTAGATAAGTACAGCACAGGAGTCGAACGCGATTTTTAACCATATTAGATCTTGTAATATCCCTGCAAATTGGCGAAAGCAAGAGTCATCTTCCCTTTTTCCTCCTGGCTTGAAAGGAATATTGTAGAATTGGCAATTATTAAGAAGGATAGGCAGTCATTATACAATATCAGTGACGGGCTGTTCAAATTATATGCGTTTTTAGTTGAGGCAATAGTACACAGTCTAAAATTGGGCTCTTATATGAATGCATTAGACTTCATTCATATAAGACAGATTGAAAACAAACAAGAAACCGGACTGCGTTGTTGGCTTACCGTTCTCAAGAATTCTACAGAATATAAGGAGGAGCTTAGTAAACCATTATCCAATCTTTTTAACGGATCACTCCAAACACATATCATACTGGATTTGTGGAAAATGGCAAATGTGGTTCCCATTTATAAAGGGTGATTTTTTTTCTTCACATTAGAGACCAAGCAAACTAACATCATTTGTGACAAAAACTAATGGAATCTATAATTTTAAATGCATTTTGAAGTCGCTTTGAAATATATAATTTAGAGAATGAATATCAGGAGATTCTACTAATGGGGATTCTTACATTAAGAATTAAATTACTTTTCGGTAAAGTATTACAGGTGATAAATCAAGACAAAGAATACGGGATTGCGTATATGAACATTAGTAAATCCATTCAGAGTCTCAAACAGAATAGTTGTAGAAATAAAGCGACACTTGGTACACGAAGATAAATTTTCTTTCGAGTCGTTGTATGGGTGATCGATTAGGCAACATAAATTATGCATAAATGGGAAGAAATCAAGATGGGGTTTACATTAGACCCCTCGTTCACAATCTACATACATATGAAATAGATGATGGAATAAATATTCACAAAAGAAAGTTCAGTGAGGGCAAATATAAACTTGCAGATTCCTCTAAAATTGGGCATAAGAGATTTTGTGATGAGAACACTAGAAATTTCCAGACTGGCCTTGAGAGTCTGAGTCTGAGAAGTGGCAGATACTATTCCCTGATGACCAATGTGAGGTTCTAATCCGCAGAAAATAACATGTACTTACAACCTAATTAATGAAGATCTTTGTTAAATTGATTGGTAAAATTATTTAGGAGTTTTGGTTAGAACAAAAAATCCATGTCAACAGTGCATAATTGTTTGAAATAAGGCTAATAGAATTCTTAACTTTATTTTGAAAATATTAGCAAAGCTTATTATTACCAAGGATTAATGATAACTATAAATATATGTTTGTGCTTCAGTTACCGAAAAGCTCAACAAATTAGAACCCATCGGTAAACAACACTAGAAACAATTTTTGTTCATATAGCTGCTCTGCTAATAAGCCTCGATAATTCATACATTATGTTATTAAACATTATTTACTCGTAGTACTGATTTTTAGAATTAAAAAATGACCTCCTCTAATTATTACACAATGTCATTTTATAAATATAATATAAATATTATGCAAACAAATGTATTTGTGCTTGCAAGTATTGTACAATATACAGGAGAATAAAAATACTTATATTTAAATTACTGGAGAGTACACAATTAATTATTAATCATACCTTCATTATATTAGTCTGTGTAATAAATTATGTTACAATTGCATTTCTATTCTATAACATTGTCCTTGTGGCCTGGTGGCTAAAGCTCTCGCTTCACACACAGAGGGACCGGGTTCGATTCCCGGCGGGGTGGAAACATTTCGACGTGTTTCCTTACACCTGTTGTCATGTTCACCTAGCAGCAAATAGGTTCATGGGTGTTAGTCGACTGGTGTGGGTCGCATCCTGGGGGACAAGATTAAGGACCACAATGGAAATAAGACAGACAATCCTCGATGACGCACTGACTTTCTAGGGTTATCCTGGGTGGCTAACCCTCCGGGGTTAAAAATCCGAAGAAAATCTTATCTTAACTGATATTAGCTTATGAAAAGTCTTCTAATCCTCGCAATAGAGGAACTGACCTTTGTTATTATGTTATGCTTAAAACTAAATCATATTTAACCATTGCTCATAAAAGTTGTGGTAAAAACAAAAATTCATATAAGACCATGCAAGATCAGGTGCAAGAAGCCATGAAGTATTGCTTAAATATTATTATTATTATTATTATTACTGTATCTATTGAAGGTGTGGCATCAACAAATATATTAAATACAACTTTGGCTTATCAAGAAACAGGTATAACCTATAACAATGTGGATTTACATTTTGCAATACGTTCTTTGAGAAAGAACAGCTGATTAGTTTCTATAACTCGATGTATTATGGTCGTGGTGAGATCTGAGAACGGTATTGCCTGATTACATAAAACTTGTACATCACTGCACACGAAACGTTTATTTCAGAGTTCACCATAAGTTTGATATGAAATTAAATATTTTGAATAAAGAATGAAGTGAAGCAGATTTAGTACTCAGAAATTTTCACACGAACATTAAAATCCTAAGTTCTTTAATACACAGGGTAAGTTATCGCACGTACAACCATAAACTAATTGTAACATTCTTCAAAGAAACATTATTTTTAAAGCATACCTAAATATAAATTCTGTTGTTATATCAGATAGACAAATCTCCTTAAGTTTGAGGCCAATCAGAATTTTAATTGTTATGTTATCAGTGATGGAAGTGAAGGCAATTAGAAAAAAAATAATTTTGATATTAATATGATTATTGGTTTAGGATTATATAAATTATATTATTTTATAATTAACAAAATTTGGGAAGAATTTAAGCTACGTTTGGCAAGTCCTTGACCATCTCACCCGCATTATCATAATGGGATAGGCGAGGTGTCGGATCTTGACTGTGATGTGTTATCTCGGTCTTATAAGCCATCAAATATTCTATTAGGAATCGAAAGATTGGATATCAGGTTGGAGGGAGAGAGTGTGGAGGAGGTGAATGTATTCAGATATTTAGGAGTGGACATGTCAGCAGATGAGTCTATGAAAGATGAGGTGAATCATAGAATTGACGAGGGAAAAAAGATAAGTGGTGCACTGAGGAGTCTGTGGAGAAAAAGAACTTTGTTCATGGAAGCAAAGAGTGGAATGTATGAGAGTATAGTTATACCAACGCTCTTATATAGGGGTGAAGCATGGGTGGTGAATGTTGCAACAAGAAGAAAGCTGGAGGCAGTGGAGATGTCATGTCTGAGGGCAATGTGTGAATATAATGCTGAGAATTCGTAGTTTGGAAATTAGGAGGAGGTGCGGAATTACCAAAACTATTATCCAAAGGGCTGAGGGGTTGTTAAGGGGGTTAGGACATGTAGAGAGGATGGAACAAAATAAAATTACATCGGGAGTTTATAAATCTGTAGTGGAGGGAAGGCGGGGTAGAGGTCAGCCTAGGAAAGGTTGGAGGAAGGGGTACAGGAGATTTTGTGTGCGAAGGGCTTTGAATTGAAGCAAGCGTGCGTGAGTGTGTTAGATAGGAGCGAATGGAGACAAATGTTTTTTAGGACTTCATTTGAAGTACAGTACCTGCACTCTGAAGTACCGGTGTTAAAGCTGCAGTTTTATAACTGTTGTGTAAGCGCGCCTCTGACAAGACAATGATGGAGTGAATGATAATGAATGTTTTTCTTTTTTTGGCCACCCTGCCTTGATGGAAGATGGCCGATGTTTTAATATATTATATATATATATATATATATATATATATATATATATATATATATATATATATATATATATATATATATATTTATATACATACATACTGGTAAAGCCTGATATTTCAAATGGGAGTAGAAGGAAATTAGTCCTATAATATTCATGGTTGCAGCCGGGGAATAAACATTTGATATTTAACCAGCCCCTTGGAAAATTCGGAAAATTTCTCTACGCTTTTGTCCACTACACCACTATACTACAAACGTTAGGTGCTGGTCCACTGTTTATGCCATTGCTACACTAGCACGTTTCTGGACTACTGGAACTAATTTCGTTCTCCTCCCGTTTGGGTACAAGTCTCGCGAACTGTTCATATATTAGTGCATCCACAAAACAAGTTTTTTTTAAGCAAATAACAATACATTGACCAACTGTGTAACGAACAAAATATATTAAAGCAGCCTCCTGGGAAGCTAGGCAAATTTCTCGATGCCTTAGTCCACTAGACCACCATGCTAGAAACGTTACGTGTGGCATGCCAAATGCACTAGCTGATCACCTAACGTTTGTAGCATGGTGGTGTAGTGGACTAGCATGTGATATGTGCATCAATGATAGGCGTAAGACACAAAGTGAGTTGTAGTGTATTAGTGTGAAGACGTTTTGTCTGCACTAGGCACTTTATCATTTAGTTAACTGTTAAAGTGATACGTCTCTAGTGAATGAAATTCTTCAGAGTAATCTTCTATAACCTGCATTGTGTCTTTTTTACGTTCAATCGAATTACTTTTAAACTGCATTAACAAATTGTAGAGACCTCAGGTGACAACTGAAGAGTCCCTAGGTTTGAGCAGCTCTCGCACCACACTTACTGGCAAGTCCCCCGAGCCTTTCAATCTACTTTTCTTCTGTGCACTTTAATGACCAAGACATATTAACTGTGTAAAGTGATCAACATGATATATCACCTGGGCTGTGGTCATCGACACATATAATCTCTCAGCTTCGACCAACAATATGTGTGTTGTAGAAAACAACACACATCACTTGTGTATTTTTTTCATCAACAAATCATGTGTCGGCTGTCAACACAAATCAGCCGGGCGCCATCAACAACCCATCCACAATGTAAAACGGGCACCTTGAAGATTTATCTTTCTCTTAGCACGTGATATATATGTGATGGCCTCGTAAAAAAAGATCTTCTTCAGTTTTATGATATTAAATCTCCCAGGAATGCGCGAATTCGTCTCCTCGGGAGAAAGAAATAAAAAAAATAATAAAACTGGCGGAAATGTACACTTATTCCTTGATAGTGACCATCTTTTCTTCCCCGAATTTATGAGAATATGTCTTTATTTGTGGAATAATTATCTCCATTTCATTGAAAACATAATGTAGTCAAACTATTAAGATGCTTCACATATTTAAGAATATTTGTCTTATGGCATTTTCAGAATTTTTAATTTTTTCGTCAAAAAAAAGTAAAATATTATAGAAAAAGCATACATACATATAACATGAAATAATATATATATATATATATATATATATATATATATATATATATATATATATATATATATATATATATATATATATAATTGTAACCACGAACGAGTGGTATTGATCAATAACAACACTGCGACTAGCCAAGGACTCGAACCCATGTTGTTTTGGCCCGCCTCATGGTATGCGAAAACCATATTATACTATAACCCACAGGATCACCAAATCCTACAAGAATCACGCACTCAGCAGTGCTAGGTGTTTTGCCTTGATCCGAGGACATATGGTGGTGTCAATGCCTATGCGATAATTTCATTCTACTCCCCGTTTAGTGTACTAGCCTCTTATTGAGACTATATATCAGGGGAGAGGAGTGAGAGAGTGCTAATAGTGATATTTTGCAAGAAAAAAAGCCTTGGCGCAATGGAACCTCTTGGTATAGAATTGACCATTTTCCCACCATACCCAAACTTTTCGTTTTCTGTACTAATCAATCTAAGAACATAACAAACAACTACATGCTTGTGTAAATTTATTATTAGTCTTCAGTTTCATTTAAATTGCAAGATACATTTCCTTCACCTACCGAGACTTGTGGTTCAAATAGCCTCTTAAAACGATAAAGTAAAGTAAATTTTATGTCATTGCAATTTTACATAGATATTGGTAGTTACAATTATAAACTGAAGTGGAACGAGAGCCACTGACATGCCATGACATTAGGGGCAGCTTAATCTGATGACTTATAGACTATGTACATAATATTAGAGAAATTGATTGAGTTTATAAGTGTTATGCAGTATGTTAACGAAGAAGCCAGTTAAGCTAAAACATTATTTTTCCTTTTCACATAATATATTAGAAAAGCTTTACCTTCACACTACCCTGACCAGCTGAGTTTATTTATTGTATGAAATGAAGGAATATCAGAAACTCTTAGAAATATTTGTTTCTTCCTCGGTGATTGATTTTCAGTCAACGAATTTGTACATCTCAGAGCATTTCAGCCCACTGGACATACCAAGACACTTAGGCTGTGTTCACTTTCTAGAAAAAATATATGTCAATTGATCCAGCACATCTATTGGTGGTGGCATAATATCCACCCAATCCCTTACCTGTGGTTCACTTGTAGTTTCCCATTTCCTCCACCAGTGTTTGGTTTACAGTAATCCTTAGTAAACCATCTCTAAATTGCACTCTGGTAATCTGTATGGTTGATATTTTTAAATAAACAATCGTTGCATTGTGGTTATTTCACCTATTCTTTTGCACACCAAAGGTGTCCGAGATAATTGATAGTCCGGAAAAACAGTTTGGAGGCATAAAGAAAGCATGTAAATGACTCATGAACATGCAAAAAAATTCATATATGAGAAGCATATTGAATCTGAGAAGGACCTGCCAAGCATGAGCCAGTAGGCTCAGCTTACCATGATGCTATTTTCAATAACCGCATTTCTTCTATACTTCAATTTGGAGATTCTGAGAACCTAAACAGGAAAAGATTGAAGATACTTTTTTTTTTAGGGGAAACCCTCACTGCTGATAGTGGAAATTAAATTTTAACATTAGAGCCTGACGCACGATTGATTGCATGAGTTCCGCTGGCCCGCTGTCAACATATTGTCATATATTCAACAAAACATGAGAACAAATTTGAAAACTGCTTTTTGTTTTCAGGATGGAAATAGTTTGTATAATAGGTAAATAAAACAGAGAAATAGTTAAAAATTTGGTTGACTAAGTATTCGGGTCCTTAACCGCTCGCTTAGTATTAGTAAGGTTGCAACTGCCATCAACCTGCCTCTACGTCACAGTAATGAACACTGTGGACTGAACAAATTATATCAAAGCTGAGGGACTGAACATCTGCAAATGACCTCCTCACTTCTATCATGGGACTGAACATCTAAATCTCTCCTCGACTGAAGAAGCCTACTGTGCAGGCAATGTGTAGCACGTGTTTAATATTCACCTACTTTTCAGTATTGTAAATTATTATTATTTTGATATATGTGAAGCTGTTAAGGCCTGTAACTAAAAAATTGGATCATTATCTCCCCTCACTGTGTATTCAACCAACTATTTCTTAGTGACATTTCCTTATGATTAAAATATACAACATATTTTTTTTTCTTTATCTGGCCACTCATAGCCAGTTTAACATTGGCTTCATCCCATGTAACTCTCGGAACCACATTCATTCCGACCACAACAATTGGAGAATCAGATGGCATTTGCTCTGCTAATATTACATTCTTTTGCAGGAATTTCATTGTGATTGATTTATTGGTTTTCATGAGCAACTCATCTGATGTTTAAAGCCCATGACAGGAATATGTGTTGATGGTGATCCGTCACAGTGAAATACAATCTCCATATGAAGAATGCCATCATGACTCTATACAAAAATTCTCCCGAACAGAGACCTGACTGATTTTAGACAGATTAACCTTTTGCTAAAATTTTATTTATTTATTTTAACACTTCTTACAAAATGTTTATTGGTTTAGCCGTTTCCTATGGAGTCAATCAATGTACTTATTTTTAGGGAGAAAGTTTGTTTACTAGCTTATTTTTATTATTTTTTTTATTAACACAGGCCATTTCCCACCAAGGCAGGGTGGCCTGACAAAGAAAAACTTTCATCATCATTCACTCCATCACTGTCTTGCCAGAGGCGTGGTTACACTACAGCTACAAAACTGCAACATTAACACCACTCCTTCAGAGTGCCGGCACTGTACTTCCCATCTTCAGGAATCAAGTCCGGCCTGCCGGTTTCCCTGGAACCCTTCATAAATGTTACCTTGCCTACACTCCAACAGCACGTCAAGTCCTAAAAACCATTTGTCTCCATTCGCTCCTATCTAACACGCTCACGCACACTTGCTGGAAGTCCAAGCGCCTCGCACATAAAACCTCCTTTACCCCCTCCCTCCAACCTTTTCTAGGCTGACCCCTACCCCGTCTTCCCTCCACTACAGATTTATACACTCTCGAAGTCATTCTATTTTCTTCAATCCTCTCTATATGTCCAAACCTTCTCAATAACCCCTCCTCGGTTCTTTGGATAATAGTTTTGGTAATCCCACACCTCCTCCTAATCTCCAAACTACAGATTTTCTGCATCATATTCACACCACACATTGCCCTCAGACATGACATATCCACTGCCTCCAGCCTTCTCCTTGTTGCTACATTCACAACCCATGTCTCACACCCAAACAAGAGTGTTGGTATAACTATACTCTCATACATTCCCCTCTTTGTTTTCATGGATAAAGTTCTGTCTCCACAAGCCCCTCAGAGCACCACTCACCTTTTTCCCCTCGTTACTTCTATGATTCACCTCATCCTTCAAATATCCATCTGCTGACACATCCACTCCCAAATATCTGAACGCATTCACGTCCTCCATACTCTCACCCTCCAATCTCATATACAATCTACCGTTATCTAATTTTTTTTTTATCCTCATTACCTTACTCTTTCCTATATTCACTTTCAATTTCCTTCTTTTACATACTCTACCAAACTCATCCACCAACCTCTGCAACTTCTCTTCAGAATCCCACAAAAGCACAGTGTCATCAGCAAAGAGCAACTGTGACTTCTCCCACTTTGTGTTAGATTCTTTATCTTTTAACCCCACACCTCTTGCCAACACCCGAGCATTCACTTCTCTTACAACTCCATCTATAAATATATTGAACAACTACGGTGACATCACACATCCATGTCTAAGGCCTACTTTTACTGAGAAATAATCTCCCTCTCGCCTACATACTCTAACCTGAGCCTCACTATCCTCGTAAAAACTCTTCACCCCTTTCAATAACCTACCTACTAATCCATACATTTGCAACATCTGCCACATTGCCCCCTTATCCACCTTATCATATGTCTTTTCCAAATCCATAAATGCCACAAACACCTCTCTACCCTTATCTAATTATTGTTCACCTATATGTTTCACTGCAAACACTTGGTCTACACACCCCCTACCCTTCCTAAAGCCTCTTTGTTCATCTGCTATCCTGCTCTCCGTCTTACTCCTAATTCTTTGAATAATAACTCTAATATACACTTTACCAGGTATACTCAACAGACTTATTCCCCTATAATTTTTACACTCTCTTTTGTCCCCTTTGCATTTATACAAAGGAACTATGCATGCTCTCTGCCAATCCCTAGGTACCTTACCCTCTTCCATACAATTATTAAATAAAAATACTAACCACTCTAAAACTATATCCCGAACTGCCTATAACATTTCTATATTTATCCCATCAATCGCAGCTGCTTTACCCTCTTTCATTCTACTCACTGCCTCACGAACTTCCCCCACACTCACAACTGGTTCTTCCTCACTCCTATAAGATGTTATTCCTCATTGCCCTATACACGAAATCACAGCTTCTCTATCTTCGTCAACATTTAACAAATCCTCAAAATATTCCCTCCATCTTCCCGATACCTCTAACTCTCCATTTAATAACTCTCCTCTCCTAATTTTAACTGACAAATCCATTCTTTCCCTAGGTTTTCTCAACCTATTTATCTCACTCCAAAACTTTTTCTTATTTTCAACAAAATTTGTTGATAACGTCTCACCCAACCTCTCATTTACTCTCTTTTTTTATTGCTTCACCACTTTCTTAACCTCTCTTTTTCTCTCCATATACTCCTCTCTCCTTACATCACTTCTACTTTGTAAAACCCACTCATATGCTAACTTTTATCGCTTACTACTCACATTAAATCCTCATTCCACCAATCGCTCTTCTTCCCTTCCACATCCACTTTCCTATAACCACAAACTTCTGCCCCGGAGGCCCCGGTGGCCTGGTGGCTAAAGCTCTCGCTTAACACATAGAGGGCCCGGGTTCGATTCCCGGCGGGGTGAAAACATTTTGACGTGTTTCCTTACACCTGTTCTCATGTTCACCTAGCAGCAAATAGGTACCTGGGTGTTAGTCGACTGGTGTGGGTCGCATCCTGGCGGACAAGATTGAGGACCCCAATGGAAATAAGACAGACAGTCCTCGATGACGCACTGACTTTCTTGGGTTATCCTGGGTTGCTAACCCTCCGGGGTTAAAAATTCGAAACAATCCTATCTTATCTTATCTTACCCTATACGTCTTCTACAACACTGCCTATACTCTCACTAGCCCATCTGTCCTCCAACAGTTGTTTATATCTTACCCTAACTGCCTCCTCCTTTAGTATATAAATCTTCACTTCTCTCTTACTTGCTGTTTCCATTCTCCTTTTATCACATCTACCTTTTACTCTCACTGTAGCTACAACTAAAAAGTGATCTGATATATCTTTGGCCCCTCTATAAACATATACATCCTGAAGTCTACCCAACAGTCTTTTATCTACCAATATGTAGTCCAACAAACTACTGTCATTACGCCCTACATCATATCTTGTATACTTATTTATCCTCTTTTCTTAAAATATGTGTTCCCTATAACCAAACCCATTTCTATATAAAGTTCAATCAAATGCTCCCATTATCATTTACACCTGGTACCCCAAACTTACCTATCACACCATCTCTAAATGCTTCTCCTACTTTAGCATTTAGGTCCCCTACCACGATTACTCTCACCTGGCTCAGAGGTTCCTACACACTCACTTAACATCTCCCAAAATCTCTCTCTCTCCTTTACACTCCTCTCTTCTCCAGGTGCATACGCACTTGAATTTATAAATTTATGTTCAATCTTCTCTCTCCATAACTGATCCTTCAACATTATTGCTACCCCTTCCTTAGCTCTAAGTCTCTCAGATACTCCTGACTTAATCCCATTTATTTCTCCCTACTGAAACTCGCCTACCCCCTTCAGCTTTGTTTCGCTTAGAGCTAGGACATTCAACTTCTTTTCATTCATAACATTAGCAATCATCTCTTTGTCTATAGTAGGCAAATTATTAGAATCAATTATAGCTGATATTATCAGAAGTCACCTTGAAGAACATAATTTGATTAATGAATCTCAGCATGGGTTTACGAGAGGTCGTTCCTGCCTGACAAATTTACTGACGTTTTTCAATAAAACATTTGAGGCAGTAGACAGTGATAAAGAATATGATATAGTTTACTTGGATTTCAGTAAGGCCTTCGATAGAGTACCTCACAAGAGACTCTTAAGAAAGGTGGCAGCTCATGGTATAGGAGGTAAAGTTCTAGCATGGATAGAGGCATGGCTTACCAATAGAAAGCAGAGAGTTTCCAAGTGTACAGGACGAAGGTGAGGGAAAAGGTAGGACCTCTGAAAATTGGGAATGGACAGCTGACGGATAACGAACTGGAAATGTGTTCTCTATTTAATGACTATTTTTTGTCAGTCTTTACACAAGAAGACGTAAATCAGATTCCAGAAATTAACAATTATTCAGTTCCTGAAGAATTCAAATTAAATAATATTACTGTCACGAGGGACATGGTTATCAAACAGATAGATAAACTGAAGCAAAATAAGTCCCCGGGACCCGACGAGTTGTTTTCCAGGGTACTTAAAGAATGCAAAATGGAATTTAGTCAGCCATTAACGAATGTGTTTAATACGTCCATCCTAACTGGTGTTGTGCCAGAGATGTGGAAGATAGCTAATGTAGTTCCTATATTCAAATCAGGGATAAGTCCATTCCATCAAATTACCGTCCAATAAGCCTCACGTCTATAGTAGGCAAATTATTAGAATCAATTATAGCTGATATTATCAGAAGTCACCTTGAAGAACATAATTTGATTAATGAATCTCAGCATGGGTTTACGAGAGGTCGTTCCTGCCTGACAAATTTACTGACGTTTTTCAATAAAACATTTGAGGCAGTAGACAGTGATAAAGAATATGATATAGTTTACTTGGATTTCAGTAAGGCCTTCGATAGAGTACCTCACAAGAGACTCTTAAGAAAGGTGGCAGCTCATGGTATAGGAGGTAAAGTTCTAGCATGGTTAGAGGCATGGCTTACCAATAGAAAGCAGAGAGTTTCCATTAATGGGGTCAAATCTGAATGGGGATTTGTCACTAGTGGCGTTCCACAAGGATCAGTTTTGGGCCCATTGTTGTTCATAATTTACATTAATGACCTTGATGAAGGAATTGCAAGTGACATGAGTAAATTTGCTGATGATACAAAATAGGCCGTATAATTCATTCTGAGGAGGATAACAGTGAACTCCAGGAGGATTTGGATAAATTAATGTCTTGGTCTGAAAAGTGGCAGATGAAGTTCAATGTGGACAAGTGTAAGGTGCTTGTCGTTGGTAATGAAAATATCCCTCGAATTTATAAACTAGGTGAAGTTGAGCTTGATCATACAGAATGTGAAAAAGACTTGGGAGTCATGGTAAGCAGAAATCTAAAGCCAAGACAACAGTGCCTAAGTGTGCGCAATAAGGCTAACAGATTACTAGGATTTATTTCAAGAAGTATAAGCAACAGAAGTCCAAAAGTTATTTTACAGCTCTATACATCACTAGTGAGACCTCATTTGGATTATGCAGCTCAGTTTTGGTCTCCTTACTACAGGATGGATATAGATTCATTGGAGAACATACAAAAAGAATGACTAAAATGATTTACAGTATAAGAAATCTCCCGTATGAAGATAGACTTAGAGCGTTGAATCTCCACTCTCTGGAGAGACGTAGAATGAGGGGAGATATCATCGAGGTGTACAAGTGGATGATGGGCATAAACAAAGGAGATATTAATAAAATACTGAGGATATCGAACCAAGTAAGAACGTGAAATAACGGATTTAAATTGGATAAATTTAGATTTAGAAAGGACATAGGCAAGTACTGGTTTTCGAACAGAGTTGTAGATGCGTGGAACAATCTTCCGAGTACTGTGATAGAGGCTAGGACCTTGGGTGGATTTAAAAAGAGATTGGACAAATATATGAGTGGGAGGGGCTGGGTTTGATTTGTGTCGTGAGTACGGGAATAAATTTTTAGGTAGTGGTGGTTTTGATAAGGACCTGCCTTGTATGGGCTAGTAGGCCTTCTGCAGTGTTCCTCCATTCTTATGTTCTTATGTTCTTAATGGGGTCAAATCTGAATGGGGATTTGTCACTAGTGGCGTTCCACAAGGATCAGTTTTGGGCCCATTGTTGTTCATAATTTACATAAATGACCTTGATGAAGGAATTGCAAGTGACATGAGTAAATTTGCTGATGATACAAAAATAGGCCGTATAATTCATTCTGAGGAGGATAACAGTGAACTCCAGGAGGATTTGGATAAATTAATGTCTTGGTCTGAAAAGTGGCAGATGAAGTTCAATGTGGACAAGTGTGAGGTGCTAGTCGTTGGTAATGAAAATATCCCTCGAATTTATAAACTAGGTGAAGTTGAGCTTGATCATACAGAATGTGAAAAAGACTTGGGAGTCATGGTAAGCAGAAATCTAAAGCCAAGACAACAGTGCCTAAGTGTGCGCAATAAGGCTAACAGATTACTAGGATTTATTTCAAGAAGTATAAGCAACAGAAGTCCAAAAGTTATTTTACAGCTCTATACATCACTAGTGAGACCTCATTTGGATTATGCAGCTCAGTTTTGGTCTCCTTACTACAGGATGGATATAGATTCATTGGAGAACATACAAAGAAGAATGACTAAAATGATTTACAGTATAAGAAATCTCCCGTATGAAGATAGACTTAGAGCATTGAATCTCCACTTCTGGAGAGACGTAGAATGAGGAGATATCATCGAGGTGTACAAGTGGATGATGGGCATAAACAAAGGAGATATTAATAAAATACTGAGGATATCGAACCAAGTAAGAACGAGAAATAACGGATTTAAATTGGATAAATTTAGATTTAGAAAGGACATAGGCAAGTACTGGTTTTCGAACAGAGTTGTAGATGCGTGGAACAATCTTCCGAGTAGGGTGATAGAGGCTAGGACCTTGGGTGGCTTTAAAAAGAGATTGGACAAATATATGAGTGGGAGGGGCTGGGTTTGATTAGTGTCGTGAGTACAGGAGTAAATTCTTAGGTAGTGGTGGTTTTGATAAGGACCTGCCTTGTATGGGCCAGTAAGCCTTCTGCAGTGTTCCTCCATTCTTATGTTCTTATGTTCTTATGTTATCATCCGCACTATATCCACGCACATTCAAACATCCCAAGTTTATGAAGTTTTTCCTTATCATGTTTTTAGTAATTTATACAGGAGAAGCGGTTACTAGTCCATTGTTCCCGGCATTTAGTCGCTTCTTACGAAACGCATAGCTTACGGAGGAAGAATTCTGTTCCACTTCCCATGAAGATAAGCAGAAATATACAAGAACAAGAACTAGGAAGAAAAATAGAAGAAAAACCCAGAGGGTTAGAATATATAAGAACATAAGAACATAAGAAAGGAGGAACACTGCAGCAGGCCTGTTGGCCCATACTAGGCAGGTCCTTCACAATCCGTCCCACTAACAGAATATTTGCTCAACCCAATTTTCAATGCTACCCAAGAAATAAGCTTTGACAATTCTACCCACTCATGCGCGAGTCCCACTCAAATCCAACCCCTCTCACTCATGAATTTATCCAACCTAAATTTGAAACTACCCAAGGTCCTAGCTTCAATAATCCTACTAGGCAGACTGTTCCACTCATCAACTACCCTATTTCCAAACCAATACTTTCCTATATCCTTTCTAAATCTAAACTTATCTAACTTGAATCCATTATTGCGGGTTCTCTCTTGGAGAGATATCCTCAAGACCTTATTTATATCCCCTTTGTTAATACCCATTTTCCACTTGTATACCTCGATCATGTCTCCCCTCATTCTACGTCTTACAAGTGAATGTAATTTTAGGGTCTTCAATCTTTCTTCGTAAGGAAGATTTCTAATGCTATGTATTAAGAACATAAGAAAGGAGGAACACTGCAGCAGGCCTGTTGGCCCATACTAGGCAGGTCCTTCACAATCCGTCCCACTAACAGAATATTTGCTCAACCCAATTTTCAATGCTACCAAAGAAATAAGCTTTGACAATTCTACCCACTCATGCGCAAGTCCCACTCAAATCCAACCCCTCTCACTCATGAATTTATCCAACCTAAATTTGAAACTACACAAGGTCCTAGCTTCAATAACCCTACTAGGCAGGCTGTTCCATTCATCAACTACCCTATTTCGATTCTACGCTGAATGTTTTCTAACGAATTTATGTCCATTCTGTAATATGGAGACCAGAACTGAGCTGCGTAATCTAGGTGAGGCCTTACTAATGATGTATAAAGCTGTAATATAACCTCTGGACTTCTGTTGCTAACACTTCTTGATATAAATCCCAGTAATCTATTTGCCTTATTACGTACGCTTAGGCATTGCTGTCTTGGTTTAAGGTTGCTGCTTACCATCACCCCCAAGTCATTCTCGCAATCTGTATGGCTAAGTTCTACGTTATTTAACTTATAAGTGCTTGGGTTATGGACACTCCCGAGCTTCAGAACCTTGCATTTATCTACATTGAACTGCATCTGCCACTTTTCTGACCACGAATTAAGTTTGTCTAAATCTTCCTGAAGTTCTATGACATCTATGTTTGAATCAATTATCCTACCTATCTTCGTGTCGTCGGCGAATTTGCTCATATCACTAGTAATTCCCTCATCAAGGTCATTGATATATATTATAAATAACAATGGGCCTAAGACTGATCCCTGTGGAACACCACTTGTTACAAGTCCCCATTCGGATTTAACCCCATTTATGCACACTCTCTGCTTCCTATTGGTGAGCCATGACTCGATCCATGACAGCACTTTTCCCCAATGCCATGAGCTGCCACTTTCTTTAACAGTCTCTGGTGCGGTACTCTATCAAAAGCCTTACTAAAGTCTAAATAAACAATATCGAATTCTTTATCGTGATCAACAGCCTCAAAAGCTTTACTGAAGAAGGTTAATAAATTAGATAGGCAGGAACGGCCCCTCGTGAATCCATGCTGGGTATCATTAATCAAATTATGGTTATCTAGATGGCTTCTAATAATATCAGCTATAATTGACTCTAGTAATTTGCCTACAATTGAGGTCAGGCTTATTGGGCGGTAGTTTGACGGTAGTGACTTGTCCCCTGCTTTAAAATAGGAATTACATTAGCCATCTTCCACATATCAGACACTACACCTGTTTGAAGAGATAAATTAAAAATGTTAGATATATGCTTGTATATGCATGTGTAGTGTGACCTAAGTGTAAGTAGAAGTAGCAAGACATACCTGCTTCTTTATACTAAGAATTACATAACTATTATTACGAACACAGGTGTAGACAAGGCCTGCACACCATGTCGTGATGTATATAGTGTAATAGTGTACAGCTTATGTACACTATTTACACTGTACAATAAGACTAAACACAATCATAAGACACAGTGAGCAATTCGGCAAATGCAAACATAAGACACAGAGAACCGTGAGCGACCAGCAGTGAAGGTAAGTCTGCCAAAGTTGCCTCACGAATGTACCACATTGTTGTACAGCCTTGGCGGGCTTTCTTGCTGTTGGCTGGGTGAACCGAGGTACTGGTATAACGACGGGGTTCCTTTGATCGTTGAACCGTTAGTACCTGGTTTGCTAGTTGGGAGGCATTCCTACATAGGTGTGTGACATACGCCGAATAAAATGTAACATACTCTTAGCATGCCACAACTATGCTGCCCAGCAATGGCATTGTCCCGTAGATGTTTCAGTTGTCGAGAAGATAAGAAGATGAATCTGCTTCTAAGAAAATGGGATTGATGCAGGGTTGTATGATGCTCCCTCGTCGTCTTCTGTGATAAGAACATAAGAACATAAGAAAAGAGGAACACTGCAGCAGGCCTGTTGGCCCATACTAGGCAGGTCCTTCACAATCCGTCCCACTAACAGAATATTTGCTCAACCCAATTTTCAAAGCTACCCAAGAAATAAGCTTTGACAATTCTACCCACTCATGCGCGAGTCCCACTCAAATCCAACCCCTCTCACTCATGAATTTATCCAACCTAAATTTGAAACTACCCAAGGTCCTAGCTTCAATAACCCTACTAGGCAGACTGTTCCACTCATCAACTACCCTATTTCCAAACCAATACTTTCCTATATCCTTTCTAAATCTAAACTTATCTAACTTGAATCCATTATTGCGGGTTCTCTCTTGGAGAGATATCCTCAAGACCTTATTTATATCCCCTTTGTTAATACCCATTTTCCACTTGTATACCTCGATCATGTCTCCCTCATTCTACGTCTTACAAGTGAATGTAATTTTAGGGTCTTCAATCTTTCTTCGTAAGGAAGATTTCTAATGCTATGTATTAATTTAGTCATTCTACGCTGAATGTTTTCTAACGAATTTATGTCCATTCTGTAATATGGAGACCAGAACTGAGCTGCGTAATCTAGGTGAGGCCTTACTAATGATGTATAAAGCTGTAATATAACCTCTGGACTTCTGTTGCTAACACTTCTTGATATATATCCCAGTAATCTATTTGCCTTATTACGTACGCTTAGGCATTGCTGTCTTGGTTTAAGGTTGCTGCTTACCATCACCCCCAAGTCCTTCTCGCAATCTGTATGGCTAAGTTCTACGTTATTTAACTTATAAGTGCTTGGGTTATGGACACTCCCGAGCTTCAGAACCTTGCATTTATCTACATTGAACTGCATCTGCCACTTTTCTGACCACGAATTAAGTTTGTCTAAATCTTCCTGAAGTTCTATGACATCTATGTTTGAATCAATTATCCTACCTATCTTCGTGTCGTCGGCGAATTTGCTCATATCACTAGTAATTCCCTCATCAAGGTCATTGATATATATTATAAATAACAATGGGCCTAAGACTGATCCCTGTGGAACACCACTTGTTACAAGTCCCCATTCGGATTTAACCCCATTTATGCACACTCTCTGCTTCCTATTGGTGAGCCATGACTCGATCCATGACAGCACTTTTCCCCCAATGCCATGAGCTGCCACTTTCTTTAACAGTCTCTGGTGCGGTACTCTATCAAAAGCCTTACTAAAGTCTAAATAAACAATATCGAATTCTTTATCGTGATCAACAGCCTCAAAAGCTTTACTGAAGAAGGTTAATAAATTAGATAGGCAGGAACGGCCCTCGTGAATCCATGCTGGGTATCATTAATCAAATTATGGTTATCTAGATGGCTTCTAATAATATCAGCTATAATTGACTCTAGTAATTTGCCTACAATTGAGGTCAGGCTTATTGGGCGGTAGTTTGACGGTAGTGACTTGTCCCCTGCTTTAAAAATAGGAATTACATTAGCCATCTTCCACATATCAGACACTACACCTGTTTGAAGAGATAAATTAAAAATGTTAGATATTGGTTCACAGAGTTCCATTTTGCATTCCTTAAGAACCCTTGCAAAAAGCTCATCAGGACCCGGCGATTTATTTTGTTTCAGTCGGTCCAGCTGTTTCATAATCATTTCGCTAGTGACTGTGATATTACATAATTTATCTTCTTCTGGGCCTCTGTAAAAATTAATTACTGGGATATTATTAATGTCTTCCTGTGTGAAAACCGAGAGAAAATAATTATTAAAAATAGAGCACATATCATTCTCCTTGTCAGTAAGATGCCCAAAGTTATTTTTAAGGGGACCTATCTTATCCCTAACTTTTGTTCTATAAACCTGGAAAAAACTTTTTGGGTTAGTTAAAAAACTTTTTGGGTTAGTTAAAAACTTTTTGGGTTAGTTTAAAAATTTTTGGGTTAGTTTAAAAAACTTTTTGGGTTAGTTAAAAAACTTTTTGGGTTAGTTAAAAAACTTTTTGGGTTAGTTCAAAAAACTTTTTGGGTTAGTTTAAAAAACTTTTTGGGTTAGTTAAAAAACTTCTTGGTGTACGCAGTTCTGCATGCTAAATATCTTACTAAGTTCTTCGCAACATATCTACAAAGTGTCCAAAGAACGGTCTCCTTTCCTCATCTTTAATCTTACATATTTTGACATGAACGGTTTTAAGAACATAAGAACATAAGAAAGGAGGAACACTGCAGCAGGCCTGTTGGCCCATACTAGGCAGGTCCTTCACAATCCATCCCACTAACAGAATATTTGCTCAACCCAATTTTCAAAGCTACCCAAGAAATAAGCTTTGACAATTCTACCCACTCATGCGGAGTCCCACTCCCCAACCAACCCCTCACTCATGAATTTATCCAACCTAAATTTGAAACCACCCCAAAGGGCCTAGCTTCAATAACCCTAATAGGCAGACTGTTCCACTCCCTCAACTACCCTATTTCCAAACCAATACCCCATATCCTTTCTAAATCTAAACTTATCTAACTTGAATCCATTATTGGGGTTCTCTTGGAGATATCCTCAAGACCTTATTTATATCCCCTTTTTTTACTCCATTTTCCACTTGTATACCTCGATCATGTCTCCCCCATTCTACGTCTTACAAGTGAATGTAATTTTAGGGGCTTCAATCTTTCTTCGTAAGGAAGATTTCTAATGCTATGTATTAATTTAGTCATTCTACGCTGAATGTTTTCTAACGAATTTATGTCCATTCTGTAATATGGAGAAACCCGAAAATTGGGGCTTGGGAATCTAGGTGAGGCCTTTCAATGATGTATAAAGCTGTAAAATAACCTCTGGGCTTCTGTTGCCAACACTTCTTGGGTATAAATCCCAAATAATCTATTTGCCCCATTACGTACCCCTTAGGCATTGCTGTCTTGGTTTAAGGGCTGCTTCCA
>WNWK01011617.1:0-62500 GCA_009830355.1 Cherax destructor
TCTATATGTTCATGTGACATCTCCCTTTTCCCTACCCCCTTGGGAAGTTCCTGCTGCCGTGTCTGTTCTATTCCTCTACCTTGCGCGAAAGCCCAACTCCTACGGCGGCTTCTCGCTCTTTCTTTCTAGACCACTTCCGTTCATTCCCATGCCATCGCAGTATACACCGATGGTTCAAAGTCATCTGACGGCGTCGGATTCGCAGCAGTGTTTCCGGACAGCGTTGTACGAGGGCATCTATTACCCTCGGCTAGCATATTTACGGCTGAATTGTATGCCATTCTTGTGGCACTTATCCGTATTGCATCTATGCCTGAGTCACCATTTGTGGTCGTTTCAGACTCCCTTAGTGCTTTACAGGCTATCCGTAAAATTGATACACCTCACCCCCTAGTTCTTCGTATCCACCTTTGGTTACGCCGTATATTTAGCAAGCATAAAGATATTGTCTTTTGTTGGGTCCCTGGTCATGTTGACGTACAGGGCAATGAACAGGCAGACACTGCTGCGCGGTCAGCAGTACATGACCTTCCAGTTTCATATAGAGGTGTTCCTTTCACGGACTATTTTGCGGTCATTGCTACCCACCTTCGCACCCGTTGGCAACAACGCTGGTCTGACCTGCTGAATAACAAACTTCATTCTATTAAACCGGTTATAGGTTTCTGGCCTTCTTCTTGTCACCAATGTCGAGGTTGGGAGACTACACTCTCCCGTCTTCGCATCGGCCACACTCGTCTTACTCACGGGTATCTCATGGAGAGGCTCCTGCCCCTCTCTGTGAGCATTGTCAGGTTCCAGTGTCTGTTCGACATATCCTGTTGGACTGCCCACTCTATCAACGAGCACGCAGAATTTACCTCCAACGACGCTTCGCTCTGCGGCCCTTTCTTTACCTTCCCTTCTTGCAGATGGACCCTCCTTTAATCCTGACTCTCTCATTGACTTTTTGACAGAAACTGACTTACTACACAAACTCTGAAGATTATACCTCTAGCAACTCCCTCAGTCCCTTCTACCTCGATCTCTTGCTACCCTCCACCCCTGCACTATCCACCGTCATCTTGCACTCCATACCCTACTAATCGTCCATCTCCCTCTTACAACCCACTCTCCCTGCATCCTACAATAACCTGCAGCGCTGTATAACCCCTGTGGTTTAGTGCTTCTATTTGATTATAATAATAATAATATAAACAGTAAGCACAGAACAGCTAAATCTCACATAGATAAGAAATCAAACAATGTGTACAAAGGATCTGTATAAATTTTGGATTCTGAGACCTGCTTCATTTACTGAAAAGGGCCTCTTGAGTAAAAAATGTACAGATGTTTTCTACTCTGTGTTAGAGTTTCAGTATGTGGGACTTGCATGTTCCTTTTTTGACTGTTTATATTGCCATACATGTATTTATTAAGTGATTTTTGATCAGGCTTGGTCTGAGACTGGGCTGTGAGGAAGATGATCTCTTGAACTGTTTTAACAGAAACATCAGAAACATATACTGTACTAAAGAGGAAACAATAAATAACCTATAGAGCAAATATGTTCATACATTTACAAGTAGTATACTGATAATTTACTAATACAAAATGTTGTGAACATTGTATTACACATAGTCATAATTGTGGAGTTGTGTACTTGCCTTGGCAGCTTGGCTATCTCTGAGCATTCAAGTTATATACATGATGTTTATGTTTACCTCCTGCATATGGGATTATAAGTAGTGAATTTTTATGTTAATCATACATTTACAAGTAAAGTATATTTACTGGAACAGAATGTCTTGAATATTACATATACTATAAGCATGGAATGATCCACGTTGGCTTAGCAGTTTCTGCGAATATAATAATAATGTTGATACCGTACACACATTCACAATAATTTTAGTGGCTAGCCTGTAATCTTCAGTGAGCTAAATGGCTAGCATGTTGGGATGAACTCCAATCAATAACTAATAAGAAATGTTTATAGACTTCTCACTTTTCTGTATCCCTTTTTTATTATGCCTTCCAAGAGGATTATGGCATTCATGATACCACAAATCAGAAAGAAAAAGCAAAAATGTGATAATTTAGAAAATAGCTGTGATATGAGAGTCTTACATGTTGTTGTTTGGGGCTAAGGGCCACTTACACTAGCTGGGTTAGTGACTGGCTTTCATTTACACCCCAGTTCCCACTAAAAAAATATATGCAGGGATTACTATACACTGTATATGGATCTCAACTCCTTGAAAATGCAGTATTACCCAGAATTAGTCTTGTATACATGATCTGCATTTGAGTATACCGTATGCAATATTTCAAATACAATATTTATAATAAATACAGTAAGTCAATGCTGTACAGTAATACAATTGTAATAAAGGCTGGGAGTATATTTTATAAGTATTCAATGAAGGGGGGTGAGCTGCATCACAAGTGCATTGGCTTGGTCTACCCACACATTATGTGCACACAGCAGTGTTTATATAACTTCTGAAAGTTTTTAATCTTAGGAAAGTCATACAGTAGAGCCTTTATGCAAAAGCATGAATTTTATGTATAACCTGTCTTCAATATAATTCTAAAGAAGTATTCGTATTTCCAAAAAACTAAATGCTATTTGTTTTCCAATATGTAGATTATTTTATTCTAATTGTTTACTTTAAAGTACAAACTATAATTTTTCCCTGTAACTTGTCTATGATATTAGCATAATTTAATGTCCAATTTAAAGTATGGTATATGTTGCACTGTCAAATGAAGTTATTTGACAGTACAGCATATGTTCTACTGTCAAGCAAAATATTTATAAACCTGGCATGGAAAATTTTTAATGGGCTATTCATCCAAGAGATTCCAAAGTTTTTTAGATAAATAAAATAATGCAATCTCTCTTCTGTTCTGTCATGTTATGCACCATTTACCTCAAGGCCTATTTCAGTTTTATTTTTGTAATAACCTCTACAGATTTTGTGAACATCAGGTCAGTCACTGACTGTTCTTTAGTAGCAAATCAAGGAGTTGAAGAGGCAGAGGTCATGATAGTACCAAGAGTTAACACATAGGATTCTTAGTATACTTCAGTGCCTCTGAAAAATGATCCATCGAAAAAACATGTGATACGTAGTAATGAAATATACAATTGTTGTATTTTAGCCTTATTCGGGCACTTACCTAGCATAGCTCATGATACGTATTCATTATTCATTGCAGTACGAAGTATTGAATTGATGGTCTGACAACTGTGAGAATGTCAGTCCTGTACTCTGCCAACCTCACAATCGTCAGGCCATCAGTTGAAGGCTCATCACTCCATTGACTTGTTGCATTCATTTATTATGAATTTTTACCACAGTATCCATTATACAGTGGTACCTCAAGTTTCGAACAGCTCCCAACTCGAACAGTTATGTAAGTGTATTGTTGTAAATGCTTTTGTAAGTGTATTTTTGGGGTTCTGAAACAGACTAATCTAATTTACATTATTCCTTATGGGAACAAATTCGTTCAGTAACGGCACATGAACAGCATTCTGGAACGAATTATGGCTGAATCTCGAGGTACCATTGTATTTAATACAGTAGTTCTGAAATGTAGCATGTTGTATTGAACTTTAAAATGATTAAAATACACTAGTGCATATCTGCTTGGTACGTGTTGAAAATATGAACACTTTTTATAGGGCCAACCTTATTTGTATTATTGGAAAAACTTTCATATTTGTATGGTATAATTTTTAGGATGCTTTTAAGGCAGGTAAAATGATTTTTTTTTTTTTTATGACTTTGAGCATGTATTCATTTAATTTTAATGGTACAGCAATTATCCCTGTTGAATACTAGATTATCAGGTAACTACTGCAGGTCTAAGTTGCTTTAAACACCTGCTTGTTGCTTCCTGGAAACCACTTTTTTTCAAGTGGAATATAATAATTGTGCAATAGGAACATTCATATAAACATTAAATTTCTTCAACATTGGGAAATAAAAATATTTCATTAAGTAGTTTTTCTTTGTAAGTAATGGCATCTGGTTACTGTGAAGTTACATATTGCCTCCCTACACCTTTGGGTGAACCAAGGACTCGTTCTGGTCTTCCCAGTACTTCTGTTTCCCTTGGGAACAAACCTCTCCTCTGCCTTCTTTGCATTTGGTTGTCACATATTCCATCATTTCTTTTACTTGAGTCCTAATAAAACTATAATTGTTACTTGGCATGTTTTCTTATTTTTGATTAATGTGCCAATATTGTTTTATTTTGGTAGGTTCATTGTTGGATAATTTTTGGTATGAAAAATACTTCTTCAGCATTCTTTAGATAACAAAAGCTTGTAAAAAAAATGTTGCTTCTAATGCTTGGTTTCATACTTATCAATTTAGCATTATTGGTATTGCTGTACTATACTGTACATGTTTTGAGCATTGCAGGCACTATATTTCTTGTGCTAGTTTTCCTGTTTATTTCCAAGTCATTTTTAATAGGCAGGCTAGCTCATGTTGAACCTTTTCACACATCTTGAATTTTTTTTTTTTTTTTTTTTTTCAACAAGTCGGCCGTCTCCCACCGAGGCAGGGTGACCCAAAAAGAAAGAAAATCCCCAAAAAGAAAATACTTTCATCATCATTCAACACTTTCACATCTTGAATACAGATATTTATTCATTGTCAATATCTTCGTGAAATTTTATCTTGCATGTGTGAATTAGTAACCAACTATGTAAAGTGCAATACAGTGTAGTATATGAATTATTTGGTAACCAATATCTTGGAATTTTTTTTTGACTCACTGGCTTGAAGGATAATTTGAGTATTTGTGAAAACCACCAAGAAAGTAGCTATAGTAGTGATGTTTACACATGGCAAAAGTAAATTCTTTGAATTTCTGGCTTTCTCCTCACTGTTTTTCATCTGACCTGACTAATAGCTTTCTCTCTTCTTTCTAACAAATGACTCTATCATTGTCCAAAATGAATTGATATTTCATTGTGGGTTAGTTGTGAGTAGTTGTCATGTCTGCAGTTCAGTAAGACAGACAAGTTATAGGAATCTGACATTTAGAATATGTGCAGGGAATTCACTGAACATTTTTATTGAATTTAGTGTTGATTCAGGATTTTGTCTAGTTATTTGATAGATAATGAGTAGCTCAGTAAGACAGAGTTTGCTGGAATCTGTGAGAATCCTCAAGAATATTATGGCAATCTTCAGCATGGCAAAGGTTGATGCGAGTCATTGAATATTTTATTGCATCTTTTGAGTGAGTGGAAATTATACGATTTGTGTCATCTTTTAGTAATACTTATTAGATAAGTTATTAGTACTGATTGTTTTGAGGCATTTTGAAGCAGAAAAGAATAAGTGTCAAATTCAAACGATGGAGAAAAGCACAAGTGTGGGGGAAGGTCAGATCTATGAAGCTCAAGTTACTATATGTACTTTGTTTTGGGGGCTCTAATTTGTAAATGCAGAAGACAATGTCTACTCATTCCCACAAACAGACGAAACATTAAGGAATCAACTCATTCACTAGATTTTGGTTGTTGTGGTGGCACTTATTCTGTGTTGCTGCACAGTGCCCTTCGTGTTCACAAGTATTTAGTTTCACATGTACAGGTTGCTAGTAACCAGGTACAAGTAATTATATGGTCTGATAGCCTGGTCAGCCACTAGCAGCTTCATTGTCCAGTCACTAGCAGGGATTGGTATGCTTATTGCCTATTCTTACTCCCCTGTCAAAAGGCATTTACCAAACCATAAAATGTAGGGAAAGGGATTGGATGTGAAAGCTGCTCAAGGATAATCATTTAATTGTAATTATTATTATTATATTCATGGGGAAGCACTAAACCCATAGGGTTATACAGCACCTGAAATGAGGTAATTAGATTTGATCCAAGGAAGGGAATGACAGCTCTAGTTTTTTTTTTTTTTTTTTTTTTGGGGGGGTTATCAATGCACCCCCTTTGAAGAGATTTTAACTAAGAGTTGTGAAAATTCTCCCATCTTCATTCTTTATGATAAACACGTGGAGAAACACCAGAACATATAAATGAAATCCTCATACAGAAGATGGAATTTCCAACAGGTTAACTTTTGATAAGGGCTCTTGGACAAACCCACCCATTAATCTGGAGCATATCTTTGGAGAGGTAATGTAGAAAAGCAAGAGTGCATTCCTGGTGTGTATCCCAGGTGTTCTACCTAATCCTACAGCTTTGTCTGCAACCATTTCTTCCAAGGACAGACTTGTCAAATGACATAGATTAGAATCACAGATTCTAAAATTATAGAGCAGCCCTGTAATCAGTGTGTTCTAGCTTATGAGGGTAAAGAGATAAAAAATAATTGCCTGACAGTCCAATAAGTTTTAATGGTGGTGCTTCCAAAAGTAATAGGCTAAGTTATTCTTGGTCTAGATATTATTCTCTCCGTTTTAGTTTGCATGCACAGACAGTATTTAGCAGCATTTTGGACTTGTTCCAATTTTGGTGCTTTTGTAGCATGTAATGCATAAGTATCAGTATTTCTTGCCTAAGATACGTTTACTCCTATAACGTAGATATGTACTGGCAGTTATGTTGTGGAAAGCATGTACAGTGGACCCCCGGAAATCGAACGCCTCCCATCTCGACCTATTATGTAAGTTTATTATTGTAAGTGCTTTTGTAAGTGTATTTTTGGGGGTCTGAAATGGACTAATCTAATTTACATTATTCCTTATGGGAATAAATTTGTTCGGTAACAGCACTTGAACAGCATTCTGGAACGAAGAATGTTCAATTTCTGGGGGTCCACTGTATATGTTTTAAGAGCTTAATCCTTTAAAATTTCATCTCTCTATTCCATAGAATTTCTGGGCTAGGAAGACATTAATTGGACCTAAGGTGCCTGTTTTCTAGGTGTAGTTATACCTTAAGTGTTTAGTGTGCCTAAATGCAATATGTAGTTTAAAGATTTTAATAGTAGAATTCAAGCACGTTGTACTGTTGTATTAATGAGCACTGTTAAGATATTGCTTTAAACTGGCATTGCTAAAATTCAAGTACTATACATAGTTGCTCTTGTAAGGCATTTATTATACAAAATATTGTACATAAATATGTTCAGGAAAGAGTAATATTTGTTTTAAATTTGTATTTATTATAGTACAGTGGTACCTCGAGTTACGATGTTGTCATCTTACGTTATTTTCGAGTAACGATATTTATAACGTAAAAAAATTGATTGCGAGTAACGATGTTTGCTTCGTGTAACGACATTCGTATCGGACGTGTCCGCGTGGCGCCCAGCTGAGCGCGCACTCCAGGGAGCGTCAGTGTGCTATTGTTTACAAGCGAGAGCAACCACCCACCCACACCCACGCATTCATACCAGTATACAGTGGACCCCCGAGTTTCGTAAAAACTTCACACCTGAAGTCTGCTCAAGTGCCATTACCGAACGAATTTACTCCCTTAAGGAAAAATTTCACGTAGGTTAGTCTATTTCAGACCCCCAAAAATACACTTCCACAAGAACTTACAAAATTATACTTACATAATTGCACGATTTCCGGGGTATTCGTTAACCGAGGGTCCACTGTATTGTCATTATTCCACTGTTTTTAGTGCTTGGGTCCAAGGAAAGATCCTAGTGGTAAGCCTGTGGCAAAGAGGAACAGAAATACATGTACGATAGAACTGAAGAAGGAGATAATAGAAAAATATGAAAGTGGAGTGCGTATCGGTGAGCTGGCCAGGCTGTATGGTAAACCCTTTTCTACCATCGCTACCATTGTGGCCAAGAAAAATTCAAGTAAAATCAAGGAAGCTGTTGTTGCAAAAGGTTCATCTGTGATCACAAAACACAGACCACAAGTGCTGAAAGATGTGGAAAGGTTGTTGTTGGTGTGGATCAACGAGAAACAGTTAGCAGGAGATACTGTTTCGGAGGCTTTAATATGTGAAAAAGCAAGGCAGGTGCATGATGATCTCGTTAAGAAAATGCCTGCAACGAGTGCTGAAGTGAGCGAATTTAAAGCCAGCAGAGGCTGGTTTCACAAATTTAAGAATCGAAGTGGCATACATAGTGTTGAGGCATGGTGAGGCATCCAGTTCTGACAAAATTGCGGCTGAAAAATATGTGCCTGAATTCCAGGAGTACATAGAGGCTGAACAATTCCTCCCCCAACAAGTGTTTAATTGTGATGAAACAGGCCTGTTTTGGAAGAAAATGCCCAACAGGACCTACATTACTCAGGAGGAAAAGGCACAGCCAGGACATAAGCCTATGAAAGACAGGCTAACTTTGATGCTTTGTGCTAATGCCAGTGGTGATTGCAAAGTGAAGCCTTTACTGGTGTATCTTTTTGAAAATCCCCGAGTGTTTGGCAGATGCGGTGTCAGCAAGTCTAACTTGTGTGTGATGTGGAAGTCTAACAAAAAGGCTTGGGTCACAAAGGACATTTTCTTAGATTGGTTCAATGGCGTGTTTGGCCCCAGTGTGAAGAAATATCTATTGGACAATAATTTGCCACTTAAGTGCCTCCTGATAATGGACAATGCTCCTTGTCATCCTCCAAACTTGGTAGAGAAAATTGTGGAGGAGTTTAAATTCATCAAAGTGAAGTTCTTGCCCCCTAATACCACTCCTCTCCTCCAGCCCATGGACCAGCAGGTCATTTCCAACTTTAAAAAACTACACCAAAGCAATGTTTCAAAAGTACTTTGATGTGACCACAGACATGAATATAACCCTAAGAGAATTTTGGAAAAAACATTTCCATATGCTGCATTGTGTAAACCTTATAGGTAAGGCTTGGGAGGGAGTGACTACCAGGACTTTGAACTCTGCCTGTTGTGGAAGAAATTGTGGAATTGGGCAAGTCTTTGGGGTTAGAGGTGAGTGGTGAGGATGTGGAACAGTTGGTGGAGGAGCACAAGGAAGAGCTAACCACTGAAGATCTGCAAGAGCTTCAACAGCAACTGGAACAAGAGACCAGTGGTCAGGACAATGGTTCAGAGGAGGAGGAGGTGGAACCGAGATGGAAGAAGGTGCCTTCTTCAAGGATTAGGGAGATCTGTGCCAAATGGAGTGATGTGCAAGGCTTTATGGATGAATATCACCTTAACCATGCTGTTGCAGGCCGTGCTGGCAACCTGTACAATGACACAGTGGTGTGTCATTTCAGGGATGTGTTAAAGAATCGCCAGACACAAAGCTCCCTGGACAAATTTATTGTTAGAAAGAGGTCCAGTGACTCTCAAGCTGGTCCTAGTGGCATTAAAAGAAAAAGGGAAGTAACCCCAGAAAAGAACTTGGTACCTGCAGTGTTAATGGAAGGATTCCCTTCCAAACACTAGCATACTACTCCACCTTCTCCCTCATCCCGTCCTCCACACATCAACAACTCTTCAATAAATGTAAGTGACATGTTATTGTACAATATTTACATGTGTATTTAGGTATTCTTCATTAAATTGTGTATTATTTAATGTCAAAAAGTTCTAAAAAATATTTTATTTAACTACTTTTGGAAGTCTTGGACGGATTAAATTTATTTCCATTATTTCTTATGGGGAAAATTGATTCGAGTAACGATTGTTTCGCCTTAAGATATGCCCTCTCTGACGGATTAATATCGTAAGTCGAGGTACCACTGTACGTATATGCTTTTAGTATGATAATTTTAGTTTGAGATAAAATATGTAAACCATTATGGCATTATAAAATTTTAAGTTAATGTATTAACATTGTTTGAAGAGTAGTATACGTACTATATTTTAGCAATGAAATTCCAGTTGAATCTTAAGAATCTAGACTGATAGTGACTTGTGATCAATTTTATGTGTTTGAAACTATTTCACTAGGTACTATGCAGTGCTTTCATGATTGTATCATTGTTAGTGACTTTTATATTCATAATTGTTTTATGACTAATGAGAGTAGTTAGTGCATTGTTATTATAGTCAGTGAGAGTAGTTAGTCCATTGTTGTTATGAGAATAGGATATAAAAGTACAGTTTATTTCATTATGAAAGGTTTGTCTTATAAGTGGATTGTAAAGATTTGTTTGGTATGGCTATTCTTTCGCTTTTGTGTAAATGTTGTCTTTGCAACCTTGGATATTGGTGCTTCATGAAAAAAAAAAAATTGAATGGAAACTGAAAGATGTAAAAGTAGAACAGGCTTGTATTTCCATTTTAAATAAGATGTTTTATTTTATTTACTGAAACTGAATTTATCTATAAATTATAGCACTTTCCTATATGTGGCTGCCAGGGTTGAGTTTTAGATTCTGGCCCCAACTCTTCCTGCAGTCATTTTTGTGAGCTGCTTATGAAACTGTCATCACAACTCAAGAAATTTCTTATACAATTTATGTGCATGAATAATGTCTTAGTCCCTTATTTAGTTGTGAATCATCTTGTCATTAGATTTAATTTACCATAAAAAAATTTCACAATATATATATATATGTATTTGTACAACACCTCTTGATGAGTTTCTTAACGATATATTTCATACGTTTATGTTTATATATAGGGAGTACGTATTATTTTAGGTAACATTTCACCATGCAGGGCTAGGGCTAACACATTTCATACTCAAAATTATTGCAAATTATTATATTCATGGGGCAGTGTTAAACCCATATGGATCATGCAGCTTCTGAAAGGTGGGGGGGCAGTTAATACCTTGGATTAAGAGCCCTTCACCAGCAAATGAAGTTGATGTATTTAGACTTTGTAAGTGATATTAATTGGGAGTGTGCTCTCTAGTTTCAATGATAGCTATGACAATCTCCTACAGGGGTATCCTTTTCCCAGAATATTTTATAATACTGTACTCCCAACAACTTCAAAATGCTTGAAGAGTCAGTATTTAGAAGCAATCTGACATTCATCTTTGGTTCTTAGGTTTTAGTTCATGCAGTCATAATTTTGCTGTTCAAGAATAAAGAATGTTCACAGTTATTGTGTGGAGGTCTTTACAGTTGTCAGTGGCAGCTAGGGTATTATGTTTATCATGATGGTTTTACATTCATATTCATATGGTTCTATGTGCATAAGCACAATTCTGGAATTGCTCAAATGGTGCAGTATTAAATACAGTATCTCATCTTTTCACATTCCATTATTTTGTGTATAACTTTCCTTAGCCTTTTTGCAATACAAGCAAACCCAAGTGGAAATTTTGTTATGTATAAGTTAGTTTTAAAAATTTATGTTGTCAAGAAAATGGTGAATGTGTTGTATGTATGTATAGACCAGTGAAGAGGTGCAGCAGATGTGATTTGAAATGGTTGAGTGAGAGTGATGTTTGCTTCAGAAAAATTTTCATTAACATTCTTTGTACATGTTAAAACAAAAATGTGTCAAGGTAAAGAGTAGGAAAAATATATTTATTTTCATAACAGTTTATTAGATCTGTGTTTTGCCTTTTGTTGTAAAAAGCTGTATTTAATTTTTTGTGCTCTAGTTTTCTAATAATATTTTATATGATAATTGTATATGTCATACTAGATGATGACGGTTCAGTTACATTATACAAAAAAATCAAAGTTTGGCTATTAAATTAATTTTTAATTTAGAATGTGTACAGTTCAAATGGCTATCAAAGGTCCTTTTTTTTTTCCACACATACTTTTCCAACCTATTTTTAGAGCCACCCAAGCTTCTAGCTTCAGTGATACTACTACGGAGTTTCTTCCATTCATCTGCAACTATTGTCAAACCAGTGTTTTACTAAATGTAAATTTGTCCAACTTGAATCCATTGTTGTTTGTACCTAAAGAACTTTTATACATTTTTTAAGATAATTTGGTACTGAAGCACAGGTGTGGTGGACAGAATAGCAATGTGCAGCTTGTTTCATTAGTACATACTGTATATTTTCAGTGCTGAATGAATATAGTAATGAAGAAAACAAAGGTGCAGAAGCCTTTATGGTGACAGTTTATTCTTCATAGAGCTTAAGGTAATCTACATGACTTTTAAGGCTCTACAAATAGCAGAACATTGTCACAATAAAAGCTTGCTTTGTACCTGTGTCTTTTTGTAATTTCAGTGCTGAGTGACTATGTACTTAACACTTTTTTTTATGAATTCTGTACAGTATAATAATAAATGGCTGTTTCTTGTTTTATTTACATGAAATTTTTGTCTTGCTATATTATTATTATTATTATTATATTTCTCACCTTGTCTGTTGGCTGATGGACTGTTTTATCTTTTGGATTAGTGCATTTTTAATTAATTAATTTTTTTGCTTTATCCATTGAATGACTTAACAAATAACAGTTGGTTGATATGTGAAGTTTACCAAATAGTATATGTAGATCTAGTTAACATTTATCTATAATATCTAATCATTGTGAAAATTTTTGCTATACAATTTGTGTTTTTCAAAGCAATCGTCAGAATAAAACTTAAAAGATTACATTTTTTTTCCTCACCTTTTATGAAAATTAGCTTTAAATATTTAGGCTCTTACGTAATAATAATAATAACAGGTAATGAGCAAATTTCGATTTTTATAGTAAATACAACAGCCTCCTTTAGAGATGTCTCTCCCAAACTTCCAACACTCAACTTCAAAATCCCCTGGTAACAACATTGGTCTGAGTTAAAGCATAACAAACTGCTTTCCATCTAACTGGAGTTGGGTTCTGGCCATCCTTCCATTACTGCTGGGTATGAAAAACTACCATCTCACAATTACAATCTGATGCACAACTCTCCGATACTACATGCATGAAGAGATACACAGCACTTCTGTTGGGACTGCCAGGTTGACCTATTAGTTCATCTCTAATAGTTGTTCACCCTCTGATCCTTGTATTGAACCTGATTACCTCCCATTCCCTCATACTGTATGACCCCTGCAGGTTTAGCACTCCCCTCCCCATGACTGTTACAATAGTACAGTGGTCCCTCGGTTTTCGCCGAAAATTCGTTCCAGAATGCTGCTCAAGTGCCATTACCAAACAAATTTAATTAAGAAATAATGTCACGTAGGTTAGTCTATTTCAGACCCCCAAAAATACACTTGCAACAGCACTTACGAAAATACACTTGCATAAATGTTCGAGTTTGGAGATCCACGAAAACCGAGGGACCACTGTACTGTGTTCTGTTCTATTTATCACCGATCTCATTTCTGAGAGTCCCACCTTCAGTGCAGACTCACCTTTTTTCTTTTCTTTGACTTAAAACTAACCTATTGCCCCAACATAAACCTCCAATGTCACTACATAACCCTACCTTTGGTTTAATGGCAATGATATTTCTCAATTTAACAAAATTTCAGCACTGGATGACCCCAACAGGTTTAGTGCTTTTTCATATATAAAAATACCCATATGGGTTTAGCATTGTGAATATAGCAGTAATAAATTATTGTGTATTATTACAATCATGGGTGAGCACTAAACCCCAGGGATTATGCAGCTCTTCAGGAAATTATATAAACATTCATATGTTATTAATATATAAAACATATTTCTTTGCTATGCTTTTATCATAGTTAAAAAAAACGAAATAAAATGAGAAACCATTTTAAAGAAAAAGATTTATTACCAGTTTTGCCAGAATGAAATAGTTCTTAACAAAGTTTTATGTAATGATAACCCTGATGTACAATCTTTATTGAACAGTTTTATCTCTTGAACTTGAAAGGGACAAGCCTTGATGCTAGTGAAGTGCTCTTGATCCACGAAATTGCAGTTACCTTTCCCTTGAATTAAATTTCATTACCTCTTATTCCCCAGGTGCTGTATAATCCCTTATGGATTAACACTTCCCCATGATTATAAAAAATAGTAACAGTTGTATAAATAAAGAAATCTTGTTAAATTGTCCAATATGTATACAATTTCTCTACCTTAAAATATTAGGGCTTTTGTAAACATAATAAAAACCAAAAAAATAATAATTTGCAGATTAATTAAATAAAAATTAGTTTAGAAGGGCATCCTGACCTGAACAGCTTATTGCCCTTTTTTTTATTATAATAATAATAATTATTGCCCATATTATCTTAAAGAGCAAGAGATAAAATTGTCTATCTAACCTAAACCTGATTTGAGAAACTTGTTAAAAATCTTTCTTATATGTACTTTAGTTACATTTCATAATGAAGGGCTTTCCCCTAAATCCAAAAATAATTCTTATTGGCTCATAAGAAATGCACAGCATAGTGACATTTATTTTAGAAAAGAACATTAATGACGTAAATTATAATAACTGAAACTGGAAAAGCAAAATAAAAAAAATACATCAATTGCTTTGTAATTGTCTCACAATATAACTATATATTATGAAAGGTAATTTTAGAAGCCTCTCAAGAAATACAACTTAGTATTTTTTTGTGAGTAATAATAATAATAGAATAATAACCCTCAAGGGAGGTTCCTTGATGCTGGCGAGGGGCTCTTGATCTAAGGAATTGGACCTGTGTTCATATTCCTAGGATCAAACCTGAGTGCCTTCCATTACCCCCCAGGCATGCTCCCCCATGATTGTAGTAGTAGTAATAATAAATAAGTAAATAATAATTCAGAAATAAGTTAATGCAGTACAATAATAATACACATTACCTATCAGATTAGTAGTCTAATTCTCCATCCTCCTCCCATAAACAGGTCATTTACATAATTAATACCCGTGTCAGAAGACGTCCTGTCTTCTGATCAATAAAACATTCTCTGGAGGTCCAACTACCTGTCTTTTTCTCCGAAGGTTTAATTTTTAATGTAACTTTACTCTTTGGCTTTATATTTACAATTAGTTTTTTAATGACATTGAACCCTACCTTCTGCCCACAACGGAATGTATCTGTACTGTATTATTAATATAATCTACATTATTATGCTTCAGTCAGTACTGAATTAATAAATTTATACATATGTAGATGATTCAAAATTTGTTTTAACAATAGTTTTTCTTTTCCCCAAAAAAATATGGAATGGCTTTGGTTAACCCATTTTCACCAGTGTTATGTAATACATATATGTATATGATTTTTTTCATGAAATACTGTAAGATATATTACTAGTCAATGTCACGTAGTTCAGATACAGTATAAGGATTTATATGGAGATACGTAAATGGAATAAAATACCGACACAATGGTACGGTAGACACAAATGCAGTACAATGCAAGACTATTATCTATACATAGTCAATAAGGAATCGCATTACACTGCATTTGTTTCTGCTTTTCCATATGGATTATGATTTAACTGCTGCCTAATAACGAAAGCTTAAAAAACACCTTTCTAGACTGCATATCCACATCTTTTCTTTTAAGCTCCATACTGAGAATGAACTAAGATATTCATACTTTTCCTAGACACATTCACAGACAGGAGAGTTTCTTTAAATTTAATGCATACTGGAAGCCCCCAAATAAGAGTACGTATTTATATTATATATTTCACTTAAAGAATTAAAATTAAACATCTCATCCATGTTCTCCAGTATATGGAGAGTTTAGTCAAGTTTCTGAACAGAAACAGCCTAAGCTGGGGTCTGCAAAATTATGTTCAGTCTTAAACATTATTGGGGATTTAGCAAAAAGAAACCTTTCTACACATGAAAAAAAAAAGTTATAATACAAACCAAAAAAATGGAATATGCCAATCAAATTTTTTTGTGCGTCCTTTAAAATTAAAAAGAATTCATTGTAGTGTACAGGTAGTTAAGAGATATTTGAGCATTCAAGGAATCATATTAGACTCAGAGTATACCACACTAGGGCAGGTGCTTTGACGCTAGTGGGGGCTCTTGATCCAGGGAATTGTGCCTGACCTCTCCTTCCTTGGATCGAACCTGATTGTCTCTCATTCCCCCAGGCCCTCCCTACCCTTCATATATGTAATAAAAATAATAATTGCTACATTATAACCACTAAAAATAACTGGGGCGCTGAGTTAGTCCATTGCAAACGCGTCGTTGTCCCATTGATAGCTGTCCAGCTTGAAGCTTGCCACTTTACCTCTCGCGTACTGTGGATATAAGTAAATTTATTTAGCTACAGGTACACATAAGTACAATTATCACACACAGTAATATATGTATAAAATAGTACCTAGGATAACCCAAAAAAAGTCAGCCAAAGTGATTTATTTCCATTGTAATCCTGGTAATATCTTATTATTTAAAGCCTGAAATCATTTATATTACATTCTATTATGCAGAATGTGGCATGCAAAGAGTACGTCACCTTTATTCCGTATATGTACACACTCATACAGGCTACCTCCCAACCAGTGAACCAGGTACTAAGGGTTTAATGATTCAGGGGCCCCATCGTTAAATCAGTACCTTGGTTCAACCAGTCATAGGTGGACCTGACAATGGTGGAGGTGTTGTGGTGTCACACACGTTCCACCATTCCCAGATTCATCAGGCTGTTGTTTTGCCTCATGATTACCGTGATACAATTATTTTCCAAAGTCTTGTACATAGTGTATATATACTTGTACATACTTATAATCATACTTGGTGAAGATTAGATTTTGCCACCGAAGTGGCTAGTTTATTGTGCACTCTATATCCATCCTGTGGACGGTAGTGCAAGAGCATATGGATACACAAAAGGCCTAGGAACTAGGCTCCAAAAGGGTTAACAATTGTACATTTGGATTTATATCTACATTTCACTTATCTGTTACAAGCAAATTTAGGAAATTTGCTTAGTATAACTGGTAGTTTATTTCATGAATAAGATATCTTGACATGTCACATAGGTTATTATACTATCTCTATATTCCTCAATAAGTGGACAATTAAGCACATAGTGTTCAAGACAGTGACCATATGCTTGATCACATACTTGGTGAAGGAAAATACAATTTAAAGACTACTGCTGTGTTTCGCTCCAAGCTCCCTTTACGGCCTTGATTACCTGAAGCTGTAATACTGAATGAAAGGAAATAAGATTTTATAATAATCAAAAGAAGCACTAAACCTACAAGGGACATACAGCAAAGGAAATAAGAAACGCTCTATCGGTCAACACTTCAAAACACTGTTACTAAGAAAGTTCAACTGTACATTTTGTAATCAATGCTGACCCTTCATTGAAGCTGGTGAAATAATATTGATCCAAGCAATTAGAGCTACACCCCCTTTCCTCTAATCAAACCTTTCAGAATTCGTTCACTTCCAAAACTAAACATTCATAATAAAGACACAATACCAGACACTGGAGTGTCTGTAATAGTAATAGTTTATTTGGACATGATACAAAGAATTACATTGGGTTATGAGATTACATGAGGTGTACATGCCAAAAGCCCATAATATGCAGGGCATTTTGGGTGGTTCAATCCCCGGCCGTGTGGAAACACTGGGCGTGTTTCCTTACACCTGAGGTCCTCGTTCACCTAGCAAGTAAGTAGGTACCTGGGTGTTGGTCGACTGGTGTGGGTTGCATCCTGGGGGACAAGACTGAAGGACCCCACTGGATATACGCCAGACAGTCCTCGATGAAACACTGAGTTTCTTGGGTTATCCTGGGTGATTAACCCTCCGTGGTTAAAAATCCGAACACAATCTTATGCTGTGCTAATGCTGATGATTCTCAGAATTTGAAAGTGATAGTCACAGGCTAGTCGGCACAGCCCCCAGCACAATAAGTGTCCGGGGGCGTTGACCCCCGGAACTCTCTTCAGGTAACCAGCTTCACCACCTCACCTCCCATTTCCTTATGAATCTAGTGCTATCTCATAAATAATAAAAACCTGTTTTGGTCTCCGAGCCATCTGTGAATGGTATCCCTGGTATCCCAAGAGCCCAGCCCCCCTCTGCTTTAATAAAAACAAAAGGAATAGTGCAGGGTGGTCTAAGGTTCCCAATGCACCAAAATCTAAAAATATGTATACGTGTGTTTGTGTGCGTTTGTACAAGAGTGCGTATGCAACTGTGTATGTTTGTGAGCATGTGTGTGCATGTGCTCAGCTATTGGTGGTTGCTGGGGTTGAGTCTCAGCTCCTGGCCCCGCCTCTTAATTTCCCACGTCACGGGAGGATGCCTTGATGCTGGTAAAGGGCTCTCGATAAAAGAAATTAGAGCTACAATGTCTTTCCTTGGACTAGCCACTAGCACAATAAGAGACAACACAATAAGTGTCAGTGACCCAAGATTGTTCAACTGCCTCCCGGCATACATAAGGGGGATTACCAATAGACCCCTGGCTGTCTTCAAGAAGGCGCTGGACAGGTACCTAAAGTCAGTACCTGACCAGCCGGGCTGTGGTTCGTACATTGGGTTGCGTGCGGCCAATAGTAACAGCCTGGTTGATCAAGCCCTGATCCACCATTAGGCCTGGTCACAGACAGAGCCGAGGGGGCGTTGACCCCCGAAACCCTCTAGGTATACTCCAGACGCTATATCCCCTACGGGTCTAGCACTTTCTCATAATAATCCAACCAGACTGTTGTATGTCTCAGATAATTTTTATTTCCATTCCTTTTCTTGGATTAACCTGAGTTAATCTTAAATTACTAACACTCCGAGTTAATCTTGGATTATTCTGGTGAACTAATATTGTATCATTATGTGTCATCCGCTTGAAGCCATTAAGGAACCAGTCCAACTAGACACTTCAAAAATACTTCAATCCTTAACAGAAAATGTTAAATAGATTCTCAAGTGTTATATACATCAAGATATACATTCTTCAATGTATATACCCCTGATTGGTTAATGAAGATGAAAGCCTATCGACTACAATATGATCAGCAGGGTTGCACTGTACCCTTTTCACTAGACCAAAATACTTAAATCCCTAAAATAGATAGTAAAATAAATTCTCAGAATATACACGCTGAGATTCTGCGGCATCTTCTTAGGTTAGTTAAGGTTTGTCAGGAAACAAAACAACTGTTTCCTGATGCAGGTTTTAGTCCTGGAGCTTTTGGCATTTGACCAAGCCCTTTCTTTGGCTTACCGGTACACCCCTATAAAAATTAAGGTTATGATTATAACCTACATTTATAGGTGCTGCTGCATGCCCTGGTTAGGTTAGGTAAAGTTTGTCAGGGAACAGGACAAGTGTTTCCTGACGAGGGTCTTAGTCAGATGATGACCCGCAGCTGGTGCTTTTGGTCATCTGACCGAGGCCTTCCACTGGCTTACCGGTTCACCCCTTTAAAATTAGGCCTGTTAGGTTAGGTAAGGTTCGTCAGGAAACAGAAGTGTTTCCTGACGCGGGTCTTAGTCAGATGACCCGCCGTTGGAGCTTTTGGTCATCTGACCGAGGCCTTCCGCTTTAGGCCTGTTCTTCTTCTTGGTTCGCCGGTACTCTCCCGGCCCGGGCCTTTTCCAAGTGGTGGCCCGGCCTTGGCTCCCTGTAGTGGGAGTGTCTTCCATGGGAGGAGGTACAAGTACCCCCTCATCGTCTGGGACCAATTGTCCTCAGGCCTAGCCACGTTCCCCACCCACATGGGGCTCGTAGGGAGAAGCTAGGCCTCTCTGGTCTGCCATCTTCCCCACACCAGGGAGGCTGACGGGAAGGGCAGTCTTGCGAGCTGCAGATGGTAGCAAGCTCTAGCTTTGGCACCTACCCTGCCCTAGAAGGGCTGGGCATGGTGGAGCCCTGAGGCCTGTTGTTGTTGGGACATTACAGATATTCACTACACTGCTGACCACAAACCTAACATACTTACATCTATGTAAAGTTTGACTTTTACTGGTCTAATTTATGTTATTGTGCAGTTATACCCTGAGGGGCTGTGTAAAGCTGTATTTTTTTAATAAAACATAAATATAAACTTACATTCAAAGCCTCCGAAAGTAGAAGATCGTGGAGAGATCTGCAGGAAGAAAGATTCATACCACACCCTCATCAAATGCCTCAAGTCTCTAGTACTAAATAGAAATGTGGTGATAAGTTTCGCATGTATGCTCAAAAAAAGAAATCTTTCATGGATATTTAACGTCAAATTGGATAATAATCTCATCAAGAGTTACATAGAGAAATAATATTGAATATGTAGAGAATTTGAAGAACCAAGATAAATTAGAAATGATATGCTATATTTTGGACAGCAGATATATCAGAACACGATATACTGGAATTCGAAAAATCAGAACACGATATACTAGAATTCGAACAACTAGGATAAATCACAACACGATAGATATACTGTACTAGAATTCGAACAACTAGGATAAATCACAACACGATAGATATACTGTACTAGAATTCGAACAACTATGATAAATCACAACACGATAGATATACTAGAATTCGAACAACTAGGATAAATCACAAGTTGTTAGTTTGATATCTTTATTATGCACCCCATACCCATCCTGTGGGCGGTCCCGATAAATCACAACACGTTAGATATACTAGAATTCGAACAACTAGGATAAATCACAACACGTTAGATATACTAGAATTCGAACAACTAGGATAAATCACAACACGATAGATATACTGTACTAGAATTCGAACAACTAGGATAAATCACAACACGATAGATATATTAGAATTCGAGCAACTAGGATAAATCACAACACGATAGATATACTGTACTAGAATTCGAACAACTAGGATAAATCACAACACGATAGATATACTAGAATTCGAACAACTATGATAAATCACAACACGATAGATATACTAGAATTCGAACAACTAGGATAAATCACAACACGATAGATATACAAGAATTCGAACATGTAGAATAAATCACAATTCCGGATACTAAAAAAAAAAAAAGAAGTCTATGAGCATAATCGATCACAGGCTCTCTCTCTCTCACCATATGAGTGATGGCAGCACCCAGGGAAATGATGAAGATGAGTGCGAAGACATGACAGCAGACGGAGGCGGTGACGCAGATGAAGAAGTAACTGTAGTCCTGATTAACCAGGTCCTCCCACGGGAAGCTGCCTCCGTTGTTATCCTGACGTTAAATTTATACATAATGTATATATACTATATATATATATTGCTACATAAAGTATGGCAATTAGGGTGTTAATGAGAAAGTATTAAATTTTGTACTTTGTACAGAGAATGTTTCAATTTACAGGTATAATTCAGAGATAGAGTGTGGTTTACCTCTATAACAGTATAATAATCGTAGATACAGTAGGCATTGTAACCTGAGATGCCCAGTGCCCATACCACCCACGTCCAGATGAATGGTATATATGGCTGCAGGGGTTAACAAGTATACCATAAATGGGTTAATAAATATATCATAAATAGGTTAACAAATATATAAATGGGTTAACAAATATACCATAATAGGTTAAATATATCATAAATGGGCTAACAAATATATCAAATGTATTAACATGTATATATCACTTTCCTTCAATAATGTGTAATTATAATTATATTGGTGTTTGTCATAACGATATTTTATTTTTATTTTAAATTCTACTTTCTGTGGCATGAAAAGTAATCAGGTATCATCCAGTTCCTCGGATGAAGAGCACTGGCATCGATTCACCCTCCTCGAAGGGGACAGGAGCTGTAGTTTGACCCACCAAGGCGAAGCCAACGATGAGGAAGATGGAGACTGTGGTTCCCAGGATGCCCTCCGCCAGGCCTATGTACGTGCGGGTCTCCAGCTCTGGGGCAGCACGAGGCAAGACTTAGTCCATATTTGGAGTAGAAATGTCAATAATGATAACAATATCAGTATTTGTATATGTGATTATACTACTACAACTACTACTACTATTACTACTGCCATTACTACTACTACTACAGCCACCACCAACACTAAATATTATTGTTAATACTACACCCACCTCCAAGGAATGATGATATCTAAAGAAAAAGGTTCAGTGAAAAGTATTGAGAAAACCCCAGCAAGAGAAAAATGTAAGACTCACCGTCATTATCACACACGTCTGACATAGTCTGGTTGTAACACTGATGGTCCACTTGGTAGGTTTCCCAGGCGTAGAAGCCCTCTGTACCCAGCGACACCAGCTGTGATACAGGGTAAGCTGTCAAGATTTACTCTTTACCATTTAAGGGGAAGAGCTAAGCCCGATAGGGGTCATACCCTCTGGGGAATGGGAGGTAATGAGGTTAATTAATTCAAGGAATTCCTTGCCTTAAGGTTAGTTCACCAGCATCAAGGCACACCGCTGAAGGGTGAATGATTGTGGTAATGTTAGTATATATGCTATATTCCACTCATGGCAAACACAAAGTTTCGCCACACTTATTCCCAAATTACGTAACCCAGAGATGGATTTCATGAACAGATAATGACAGAGATAGAATCCGCCGTTTTAATACTTATAGTGACAAGTGACACTGGCTGATAATATTGATAGTGTACATAACCTGACTCATATATTTACCTTATCTTCCTCCTCACATTATTTATTATTGATTTTATGATTTAATGACTGCCAAGGCCTGATTTATAAATCAGTTTCTTCGCTGCTGAAATAAAATAAAGTAGAAAAAAATTATGCACAATAAATGCACGCAATCTTACGTTTAGTTACTCTAGTGAATAAATTTCTTCCTGTTTATCCTAAATATGATTGATAAATCTATGTAAGGATAAGAAGATAACATAATACACCAGGTACACAAAGAGTGGTTATCTTTTAATTCACTGCAAAAATTGTTCTTAATATATTTATAAAAGGTCTAAACGCATATGTTAGGGACCAGAGCCACCTCTATGTTGTTCTCTTCAAGCCATTATAATCACTTAGTGTTAAGTGATTAGCATATTAAGCTCACAACGAAAGGAACCCGGGTTCGACCCTCGAGTTGGGCAGGTTGTATAGACAATTCTCTTCGGACCTTTTGCCCATGTTCATCTAACAGTAAGTAGATAGTAATAACGTTGGTAGAATTACCGACAATATGTTAAGTAAAAGGACACAAGTGAAACTAATGAGACATTTTATTGTGGCAACGTTTCGCTCTCCAGGAGCTTGGCAAAGCTCCTGAAACGTTGCCACAATAAAATGTTGCATTAGTTGCACTCGTGTCCTTATACTTAACAATAAGTAGGTACCTGGTTGCTGTGGGTCTCACCCTGTGGAAGATCAGAGGACTCCCAGGTCTCACCCTGTGGAAAATCAGAGGACTCCCGGGTCTCACCCTGTGGAAGATCAGAGGACTCCCGGGTCTCACCCTGTGGGAGATCAAAGGACTCCCAAGGAAATAAGCGACACGACTTGTTTTTTTGTGTTTGGGTTAAAACCCTCTGAGGTTACTAATACGAAAATAAGTATTTATGTTCTATAAAATTTCCTGTCTAAACCCTGTATAATAAATACACAACATCATTAAACGTTGATTTATTGTATGACAATGTGGTATCTGAAAATCAGCTGCGTAGTGAGGGGCATCAAGTGTTGTAGTTGAGGCTGTGTAAACAATGTGGAAGAAGAACAAGATTTTATTGGGGCAACGTCTTGCTTAATGTTGAGAATGTCTCATGACATTATAACCTTCTACCCTGAGCGAAACGTTGTCTTGGGCACCAAGTGTTGTAGTTGAGGCTGTGTAAACAATGTGGAAGAGGAACAAGATTTTATTGGGGCAACGTCTTGCTTAATGTTGAGAATGTCTCATGACATTATAACCTTCTACCCTGAGCGAAACGTTGTCCTAGTAAAAGACTGTCTTGCATACAATATTGTGTCTTCTCAGCAATACCTGTTTACATTCCGCCAGAAAAACTGAAGCCTCTTCATAGTGGCGGTTCTAGAATGTCTATATAGAAGTGGGGCTTAGTGGGGGCAAGGGAAAGCTAGGGAACTTGTATTAAAGCCGAGTTTATGGGGGCTGAACCCCCCTTCTCATTCCCCGTGGAGCCGCAATTCGTGAATTTGCTCCTACATTCATTTGTCTGACAATTATGCCCCTATTCACACAAAAATGTTTAAGCCTACTTACTCAGTACATTTCTTGTAATGAGATAAGATACAAACACCGAGAGATATATTTATCTCAGTGTGTATATATGCTGAAAGCTTACTTTAATCCCTATATAAGGGAATAAAGTATTCTGGTCTGGTAGTAAGGTTACATGTTGCCTTAATGAGCCGAGTGGAGTTGATAGGCTTCAATACAAATCCCCATTAAAATTTTCCTTTAGAATTTCATACACTGAGCATCGGCTCAAACATGCAGGCGGAAGGGAAAAAAAATCTTGTATCGTGTGTTTGAGCCGGCGGATACCACTCAAGTGTGTATTGTAGCTTTTGTTGTGTTATCTCTGTCAGTGGAACCAACACACCAAGATAAGTCATTGCGAGGGGCGGTGGGTCAAATCAAAGTAACTATTATTTTGTTGCCTTCGCTGTACTCACCGAGTTGTTGTACTAACTGATTTCATCCAGAAGGGAAGCAGAAACTGGGAAACTGTAGGACGAAGGGAATAAAAGGCTTAAAGATTAAAAAATTGCCCGAGGGATTGCAAGTCAGTCTCTGAAAATGTCCGTCCTGGTGCATGCAAGCGCTTGATGGACCTTATGACTGTTTTTACAGTGGTTGTCTAGCTAGTTTGATATCATGCTTGTGCGATATCACTACCATAATGACGTAACTTCCATAATGATATCACCCTATCATAATAACATGACACTACCATAATTATATCGCCCTACCATAATGATATCACCCTGCCATAATATCATCCTATCATGATATCACCCTGCTATAATGATACCACTCTACCATAACAATATCACTATCATAATGACATCACCTACCACAGTGATATTACCCTACCATTATATGTCACACTACCATAATGACATCACCCTACCATGATATCACCCTACCATATCACTACCATGATATCATGCACTCGTCATGATAATCCACTATCATCCATATTTCATAACACTGTGGTGTGGTCATGTTCAGATTTGTGTATGTATGTAGACGGGATGTTAAGAAGAGACATTTGTAAAGTAAGCTTGCTTTGTGGCAATGCTTCTACGTAGAGCTTTATGAACTTAATAAAGCTTTACACAGAGAAATGCCTAGAGTATACCAGGGGTCAACGCCCCCGCAGTCCGGTCAATGACCAGAATATTTTCACAAAGCTTGATCTACAACTATCTCTTCAGCGAAATGAATGGAGGCTCAATCTTCAGTCCACATTGGAGGTGTGAATGAGGTTATTAGTAAAAGGAAGTAAAAGAAAAAAAAGCAAGCGATAAGAAATAGCTTTGAGTAGCAGCACTCGTGATAGAGAAGATAGTACAAGTACTGCTGGGAATGTACTGCCGACAGTAGTGAAGGGAAGACTAGTGTTGTAGGGCAAGCTTTTAATGTGACTACTTTTCGAAAGCCTTATCATGTTAGTAAGGCCAAATATGTGGTTTATGGCATTTTATTGAGAAGACGCTTCGATGAAATGCCATGAATTTACCGCATATTGCGACATTAACGTACTTGTCGGTATATAACATCACTGATATGCAGAGCTTTATCATGTCATCAACGGCTAAATGAAGCTCTACATGGAGCGAAACGTTCTCCCAGTAAAAACTTAGTTTTGCTGAATATTTTCTCCGCTGTTATCAGCAATGTGATATTCCGCATCTGACTCAAGGAATAGTGGAGACACCGTCTTCCGTCCTCAGAGATACAGACACACTACGATAGTTCAACCAGACTCTTGTGTTCTGCTGTGCGTCACTTCATTATCAACTTGTTACATCACTTCAAAAGCAAATTTACCGAAGTGTTTCCAAATATATTTGGATAATGACTCAGTGAGAGGGTTGGTTACTCATTGTGTCAACAGTCAATGATATGGTCATATGTTTACGCTGTGGTCTCTATCTAGTATTATTATTACATTCATGAGGAAGAGCTAAACCCGTAGGGGGATCATACAGCGTCTGGGGGATGGGAAGGTAGACAGATATGAGGGTAGGTTGGGTTAGGTAAAGTTTGTCAGGAAACAGGATAAGTGTTTCCTGACGAAGCTGGAGCTTTTGGTCGTCTGACAGAGGCCTACCGCTGGCTTACCGGTCCACCCCTTTACAAATTATGGTTATAATTATAACCATTAGATTTTTGAGGGAAGGCAACTGGTCAAAAGAGGGCAGTGTCAACACAGTCATCATACCACACTTAAACTAGCACGCACAAATGTAAATATAATGAGCCAGGGGTCAAATGCTATCTTCAACCACGTCAGTTCTTACAATCACACACTGAGGTGGGTTGCTGTCCAGATCACTGTACCCAACAGCTCCGTTATGGAAAGAAACATAATTGAATCCTCGTTCTTGAAACATGATAAGAATGCCTTATATAACTAGTTATAGGTTGTACAAACTCGATAGCTATTTAGTGGAATCTGTTGTGTACAACCTTAAGCAACAGTGCTATGCAAACTCGCAGGATTGCTTATTATACCATGGGGCCTCGTGAGGATATCATGACATCAGATCAGCGTTCTCCGCTGGTTAAAAATAACTCTAAAGATAACACTTATGTACAAGATATATGTGAATTTCAGGAAAATATTCCTTGTATTAAGAGCATTTCATTGGCATCAATGCTAGTGAGGTGTATATGCTCACTGTTACAAGGAATGTGAACTTCAGGCAAACAGTCCTCTTTCTTATGTTCAAGGTGGTTCAACTGATCAAGATATAATAAAAATAAATTCATTAAGTTGGGAATTTTTTTAATTCCCGTGTACCAGTGGCCTCCATAGTGTCATTGTGACCAAGAGTCCGTATCTGCCAAGTGCACGGACTAATGGAGTACAGCTGCCCTTTCCCACTATACTATAGTGTCATGTGCTACACCTGCCTGGCAGGTGACATTTACAATATGAGAATCTGAGACCTAATCGTCACTAGATCTCAGAACTTTGATGACTTTTATGAATGTCATAGTGACTCACGTGCTGAATGATTAATATTCACCTTTGCCACCATTTGGGAGAAGTGCCCCAGGGCAGAGCAAACCAAGGATCCGGAGAAGACAGAACTATTGCTGATCGTGTTTCCTCGAACGTATAAACGAGAGAGAATACATGACACCTTTATTGTGTACTCTAAGTCTCTCTGGGTTACTGAGCTAAGTATCGAGACTCATTTAAGTATTCAGTGTTCTGGACTTAAGCCAGAATGCACACTCCAAGAATGGACTTGATTTCGTGGACATTACTGGCTCCTGTGCTGAGTGCCGATTAATGACATTCAGATATGGCGACAGCTCATCATTAAGCTAATGGGCATCCCGTTTTAACCTCAACACAAGTCCAAGACGCTAAATCCTCAGATATAATTAATAGACCTGAGGGGTCAGGTAAAATCCATTTTTCTCCTTGTTCATTAAACAGATTGCAATCCACAATTTGTGTAAGGCAGGTAAGGACCTAATTGGTATATAGGATGTTGTATCAGGCAAATGAGGTGATTATTTTCTTAGAGTTGGTGAAAATGTCATGTCCCTCCTGTAGAGGGAACTGTTCACCAAATCCTTGACAAAGCTTGTGGAGAGGCTGGCAGGCTCAGGGTGAACACACACTAGCAAAGTCAGTTAAATATGTACACATTTAATCCTCCACATTGAGTGTTCGTGTGAACTTCTGTAAATGACTAATATAAATGAGAGTAGTGGTGAGAGAGGTATTAAGGGTGTCAGTAGAAAGTAAGTAGCAGCGCATGTACACTGAGAAGCATATATTTGCGTACATCCACCAAGAATTGTGTATCTATTTCACAGCGTATATACTCCGAGATGTATGTATCCCGGTGTATATCCACCGAGAGGTTCTCTGTGTTATACATGGTGAGAGTATTTTAATTCTTATGTTAGGGATTAAAGTATCCACCATGAGTGGTGGTGTACAACTGACATGCAGCCTTAATGACCCTCGTGAAGTTAATAGGCTCTGAACCTAAGAAACCAAGTAACTTTAATAACCCTCGTGAAGTCTATATTAAACTTAATACATTACCCAATCTTAGTAACCCCTCGGGTAGTCAATAGGCTTAAAACCAGCCTAATAAACGTTTGCTCATAACTTACTGTAGCGAAAATGGCAAAAACGATACCCGTGGCTTTTAATCCCTTCAGATCACACATTTTGTAAGTTTTGAGATCACTTTCACCTCCTTAACACACGTCCATCAGTCACACTCGCCAACACCACACTAACATGCTTTTCCTGCCTCACCTCTATTATGTCCATCTTATCACATGGGTGATAAGTACTAGATAAGTTATGTGATGTCAGTGCTAGGGACTTAGATGAGTATGTATTGGCAGGTGACACTCTTAAGCTATCACAACTGTAGGATACAGTCAAAACTATGGTGCAGATGTTGAAACTGCCAAGTGATATATTTAGCTTACATAAGATCGCTGATAGATCACCAATTTTAGTCCTGCAAAGCAGTAAAGTCATCGGAATATTTGAAAACTAACACAAAATAAAGTCTTAAGAATTATTCTTGGTATCTTTCAGCTACTAAGATGCTTACTATGAGTAAAGAATTGTGTATAAATGGTGTAACTGATAGAATATGAGAATCAGTATTAAGTAGATTTAAACAATATTTAAAGTATAAAAAGTCAATATCGTGGCTGGAACAATACATCAAAAACCTGACCTGGATTCTTGGGAGCCGTCCAGGACGGACCGAGATGTTATCATAAGGGCTGAAGCTTCTGCGTCATGATCAGAATAATGTTGACTCTAGAGAATTGCTAGAACACATTAATCAGAATGGATTCAAACAACAGCCACACATATATAAATGTTTTTGATTACATGTGCCGTAACATGTTAGACAACGGCAGCATTTCTCGCCCTGGGCGTCGCGTCCATGAAGACGACAACGCAAGTTGCAGAACACTCATTAGGACAAAGTATAGAGCTTAATGATTTCATGGCCCCAGGAAGAGCAAATTGGGGACCCCGAATAGACAGGAAGAGCAAAGGGAGGGGCCCCAGGAAGAGCAAATTGGGGGGCCCCGAATAGGAAGAATAAATTGGGGAACCACCGAATAGACAGGAAGACCAAATTGATGGAGGGGGCTCGGGAAGAGCAAATTCGGGAGCTCCCGAATACAGGAAGAGCAAATTGGGGGCCTCCAGGAAGAGGAAACTGGGGGGTTCCCCGAATAGACAGGAAGAGGAAATTGGGGTGGCCCCCAGGAAGAGCAAATTGGGGGCCCCCGAATAGACAGGAAAAGCAAATTGGGGAGGCCCCCAGGAAGAGCAAATATAGCAGCATATGTGTAGGTTGCCTAGGATAACTCAGAAAAGTCAAAGTTACTTATTTCCGTTGGGGCTCTTGTTCACAAGTGATGTTTCTTCCCCAGCCCGTCCCTTGGGAACCTTGTCAGCCTTTCCTGACGTGGCTTCGAGTCCTGCTGACCGCGATCTTTCTCTTTATTCTATCAGTACATCTTGCACTTTGTCTGACCTTCTTGGGTTATCCTAGGTAATATACACATATGCTGCTATGGATGAAAATTTATGTAACTGTATTTATGTGTACCTGTACCTGAATAAACTTACTTACTCACACGGCTCCGGGAAGCAGTGCTCAATACGGGGTCCACTGAAGTAGCCCTATAAATCCCCAACAAGATGATCGAGTCTTGTTCCAAGAAGCGGATGGTTATTGCCATTGCCTGTCTCATTGGGTAAGTTGCTTCTTGAATCCTTATTTATCTCCAGGAAGGTTCCTTGATGCCTGTAAGCGATTCTTGTTCCAAGGAATTGGACCTGCCTTCCTTTCAGCTCGACTCAGATTGCTTCCCATTTCTCAGGTTCTCCCCACAAGGGAGGTTCCTTGATCCTTGTGAGGAGCTCTTGATCCTAGTGAGGAGCTCTTGATCCTAGTGAGGAGCTCTTGACCCTTGTGAGGAGCTCTTGATCCTAGTGAGGAGCTCTTGATCCTAGTGAGGAGCTCTTGATCCTAGTGACGAGCTCTTGATCCTAGTGACGAGCTCTTGATCCTAGTGAGGAGCTCTCGATCCTAGTGAGGAGCTCTTGATCCAAGGAAGCCAACTTGATCCTAGTGAGGGGCTCTTGATCCTAGTGAAGAGCTCTTGATCCTAGTGAGGAGCTCTTGATCCAAAGAAGCCAACTTGATCCTAGTGAGGGGCTCTTGATCCAAGGAAGCCAACTTGACCTTCCCTTCCTTGGATCAAACCTTCCAGTGTCCGGGCATTGCATGACCCCCTTTGATTTAATACTTTCTCAAAATTTGCTAATGAAAATTCTCAGGCGTTATGTAAGTTTGATGGGTTTAGCACTCCTTTCTTGAATGTAGAAAGTAATAGTGTAATTATATTCATCTTGGGTTTCTTTGAGGACCTGTAGAGATATTTTTGGTGAAGTCTAACCATGTTACTTTTGTATCTATACTGTAATGCTTTATTCTAGGACTGTATGACCCCTGTGGTTTAGCGCTTCTTTTGATTATAATAATTTATTCTAGGAATTTGAGCTGCTCTGCCCTTCCTTGAATCACGCCTGATTATCTCCTATTTCTCAGGTGTTTTGTAACCATTATAGGTTAGGATTTCTCCCATGAATATAATCAAGTTTAATTTTGTATTTTTTTCCTTCTAAATACAAATTACTCACACTTGATTCATGTATGGTTGTGGGGAAATTAAGTAGCTATTTCTGTTCAAGTTATATTTACAGATTTTTTTACATTTATTTTTATATTAATTGCATTTTAGACATTTTTATCTTGTTTGCACCCTTCAAGGGAAGGTGCCATAATGCCAGTGAAGAGCTCTTAATCCAGGGAATTTGGAGAAACCCTTGCTTTCCTTGAATTGTTCCCTTTTCTCCAGGCACTGTCTAACCTCTAGGAAATATTTCCATCAAACATAACCTAAAGTGATTTTATTTTGCTTTGGTTTTTCCATTACTTATTAAAATTCTCTACTTTTATATCCATTATTCGAGAAGATGACACTATTTACATATTTTATAATTGTATAGAAAGTATTTGATGTCTGGTTAAATACAATGGTTAATGCAAATTATGTTAATTTTTCCTGGTACCAACTGAATTTTAGTTCAAAATTCGTAACTAGATTGCTCGATTTTTGTTTAAATTGATGACATAATACTGCTGCATGACTTAACTGGATCAGTCACCTAAAACAATGAAATTAAACCAAATTAATAAATTATTTTTTATTGCTTTCTTTATAGTTTATCTGTACTTGTGCTAATTGTGGAGAATGAACTAGCCCCCAATGACACTCGACCTCATACCCACACAACTCCACATCCAAATGTGACGCAGCGGGAGTTTTGTTGGATTCTAGAAAAAATGGAAGAATTGGAAGAATGTCAACCTTGCACTGGTAAGTTATTTCTTGTTTTGTGTGATTTATATACAGTGGTCCCTCGGTTTTCGGTCATCTCCAAACTCAAACATTTATGTAAGTGTATTTTCATAAGTGCTTTTGCAAATGTATTTTTGGGGGTCTGAAATAGACTAACCTACGTGACATTATTTCTTAAGGAAGTAAATTCGAAAACCGAGGGTCCACTGTATAATGAAAGAGGAGGATTGTAAATTTTTAAAGAATAGGGGAGTCTCGGTTAAATTTAAATTTAGATTGTGGCCAAATTTAAAGTTTTAAATGTAGATGTACAACAAAGTGCCCAAGTGGGAATGCAATGGTTGTTCAATACAGTGGACCCCTGCCTAACGAGCAAAATTCATTCCAGAAGCCTGCTCAAGTGCCATTACCAAACGAATTTACTTCCTTAAGAAATAATGTCACGTAGGTTAGTCTATTTCAGACCCCCAAAAATACACTTCCACAAGCACTTACAATATTATACTTACATAATTGTATGATTTCCGGGGTGCTCGTTAGGCAGGGGTCCACTGTAATTGAATTGTGTGAATTAAGTAGCATGTGAATTCTGGCTTTCAACTATATTGTTTATTGATTATTATGATATGCTGTTAATTAGGAAACTACAGTATGTTGAAGTATTTGTTTCATATTGCTTCTTTCAGACCTTGAAATCAAAAGTGGCAGTCCAGCAGTGTGTACTTCTGCTAGCTATCGCCAGAAAGTTAAATGCATGAAAACTGGAGAAGTTTTTCGAAAGTAAGTTCATTTTTTTTTTTTATACCACATCAGCCATTTTCCACCATTCTAGGGTATCCTAAGAAGGAAATCACATTCACTATGGTTTATTCAGCATCTGTCTTGCCAGAAGTGTACAGACATTGCAATTCGATTACTGTACCCCTCTGAACTGCATTATCTTCACCCGTCCTTCAAAATACAGTCACTATACTTTTTGGGTCAGAACTTTAGTCAGACTAAACAGTTTCCCTGAATCCATTACTAATACTCCAACAGCATTCCAAATCCCAAAAACAACTTCTCCAATCATTCCAGTTTTACAAGCTTGCAAAATGCCTCTCACAGTTTTCTTTGTTTTATTATTATGCTTTGCAGTTTGTACATTAAAATCTCAAGTAACTGTTTGTTATACAGTATTTAAAGTTAAAATTTTGTCTGCTAAAATTTTGTCAGTTGTAATGGATTAACCCTTTGGGGGTCGACAGGCCTTCTCGGAAACGTGTTCCTGGGGTCGAAAATTTTTTGGAAAAAAAAATTATTTTTTTTCTTATGAAATGATAGAGAATCTTTTTCCGATCATAACGCCACCAAAATATCTGACATAGACAGAGATGTAAGCCATAGCTCCGTGTCTTCCTTTGCGGATGACACCCGGATTGCCATGGCAGTGACCTCCATCGAAGACACCGCAAGACTCCAAGCGGACATCAACCAAATCTTCAAATGGACCACTCAAAACAATATGAAGTTCAACAAGGAGAAATTTCAACTACTCAGATAGGGAAAACTTGAGGAAATTAAAAATGTATCAGGGTATACAACAAATTCTAACCATACAATAGAGTGAAAAAGTAATGTGAAGGACTTGGGAGTGATAATGTCAGAGGATCTGCTTTAAAAGACCACAACAATGTATCTACCGCATCTGCTAGGAAAATGATATGATGGATAATGAGAACTTTCAGAACTAGGGATGCCAAGCCCATGATGATTCTCTTCAAATCGCTTGTTCTCTCTATGCTGGAATACTGCTGTACACTAACGGCCCCCTTCAAGGCTGGCGACCTTGCTGACTTGGAGAGTGTACAAAGAACTTTCACGGCACACATAAGTACGATAAGGCACCTAAATTACTGGGAATGGTTGAAGGTCCTTGATCTGTATTCCCTGGAATGCAGGTGAGAGAGATACATGATAATATACACTTGGAAGGTCCTGGAGGGATTGGTACCAAACCTGCACACCAAAATCACTCCCTATGAAAGCAAAAGACTCGGCAGGAGATGCAACATTCCCCCAGTGAAAAGCAGGGGCACCACGAGTCCATTGAGAGAGAATACAATAAGTGTCAGGGGCCCAAGACTGTTCAACTGCCTCCCAGCATACATAAGGGAGATTACCAATAGCTCCTGGCTGTCTTCAAGAAGGCACTGGGCAGGCACCTAAAGTCAGTACCTGACCAACCAGGCTGTGGTTCGTACGTCAGTTTACGTGTGGCCAGCAGTAACAGCCTGGTTGATCAAACCCTGATCCACCATGAGACCTGGTCTCAGACCGAGCTGCGGGGGCGTTGACCCCCGAAACCCTCTCCAGGTAAACTCCAGGTAAGGCTTTGACTTGTTTGAGGATTATACCTGCTCATAATCCTTCATTTTTGAAACACTCATTTAATGAATTTTCAGACAATATTATTTTTATTTTCCAGAAAGATGTATCCAGTCACCAACTAGTTGTTGTCATTATTAGTACATCATTATTTTATGTTCTTGATACTTTTTTATGTATTATATTAAATGGTAGTGAACAGAGCTATTCAAAGAATATACTACTACGTTAATTTCCTCTGATACCCATTATGGCTGTTTTGTTGTTGCCTTTTTTCTTCTATATGAGGCCCATGAATTGTTAAACTATTTTTTCCCACTCAACTCTTGTAGAATCTTCATAGATATTTTAAATTTTTTAAAACATTGTAAGGTAGTGCATTTAAAGACAAATAATTTTGAATGAGCACTTGAATTTGTTTTAGAGCAGTTTCACATGTAGATTTAGCTATTACATACTGTATATGAAATAATATCTACTTAAATAAAGAATTGCTAATGTCTGAACATTGCCTTGGCAGTGTATGACACTACCCTCACCTCTCACTATACAACACTACTCTCACTTGTCACTGTATAACACTACTCTCACTTGTCAGTGTTTAACAACACCCTCACCTCTCACTGTATAACACCACCCTCACTTCTCACTGTATAACACCATCCTCACCTCTCACTGTATAACACCATCCTCACCTCTCACTGTATAACACCACCCTCACTTCTCACTGTATAACACCATCCTCACCTCTCACTGTATAACACCACCCACACCTCACACTTTATAACACCATCCTCACCTCTCACTATAACACCATCCTCACCTCTCACTGTATAATACCATCCTCACCTCTCACTGTATAACACCACCCTCACTTGTCACTGTATAACACCACCCTCACTTGTCACTGTATAACACCACCCTCACTGTCACTGTATAACACCACCCTCACCTGTCACTGTATAACACCACCCTCACCTCTCACTGTATAACACCACCCTCACTTGTCACTGTATAACACCACCCTCACTTGTCACTGTATAACACCACCCTCACTTGTCACTGTATAACATCACCCTCACTTGTCACTGTATAACACCACCCTCACTTGTCACTGTATAATACCACCCTCACTTGTCACTGTATAACACCACCCTCACCTGTCACTGTATAACACCACCTCACCTCTCACTGTATAACACCACCCTCACTTATCACTGTATAACACCACCCTCACCTCTCACTGTATAACACCACCTTCACTTGTCACTGTATAACACCACCCTCACCTCTCACTGTATAACACCATCCTCACCTCTCACTGTATAACACCACCCTCACTTGTCACTGTATAACACCACCCTCACTTGTCACTGTATAACACCACCCTCACTTGTCACTGTATAACATCATCCTCAATTGTCACTGTATAACACCACCCTCACTTGTCACTGTATAATACCACCCTCACTTGTCACTGTATAACACCACCCTCACTTGTCACTGTATAACACCACCCTCACCTGTCACTGTAAATATAGGTCCTGAAACAGACTCACGGTACTGGGACAGTATGTCAGTAATGAACTATATCATTCTCTTTATACAGTTTTTTTTTTTTTTTTAGAAATTATCTATGGCAGGATTTAATGTCAATTGGCCTCAAGCTGCATTATTTAAGGACCTAGTTCAGCATTCAGTGCATAGATTGTCTGTATCATCTTTAAGACACCTGATTTACAAGTCTGACTTTTAAACCATTGATTAGTAGTCACACAGTGTGTGACTAATCAATGTTCCAAGTCGGACCGAAACATCGTCATCAGATTCTTTCTCCTGTGTGCGGGTTATTTGTATATTGTTACAATAATGGTATTGTGCCTTTTTATTCTTTTCTGATTGCCTCCCATTAATGTAATAATAATAATAATAATACAGTGGACCCTCGGTTTTCATGTTTAATCCGTTCCAGAGTCGCCGAAAACCGAAATTCACGAAAACCGAAACCATTTTCCGCATAAGAAATAATGTAAATCCAATTAATTTGTTCCAGACACCCAAAAGTATTAACAAAAAGTAATTTTTTAGAGATTAAATATAGATTTACATACAGAAAAGAATGACAAATCCATATAAAGCAATAATAATATCACACTTACCTTTATTAAAGACTCTTGTTGGTGTATGGAAGACGGGAGGAGGGAAGAGGGAGGAGAAGTTACTATTGTTTGGAAGGGGAATCCCCTTCCATAAAGACTTTAGGTACCGAGTCCTTATCCGGGGTTACTTCCCTTCTTTGTTTTTTAATGGCACTAGGACCAGCTTGAGAGTCACTGGACCCCTGTCGCTCAAAGAATTGTTCCATGGTGGCTTATTTAGCAGTTGCAAGCACAAAAATCAATGGATTATTACGAAATGTTTTGCAAGAACGCGGGGGGTGATGCTCACTCGCCGAGAAACAAAACCAGACTGACTCTCAATGCGTCTGTGGGAGGCTTTGTGTGCGTGCAGCCATTGGGACATGTTCCGTACGACCTCCGAAATCCAAGGGAAATCACGAAAACCAAGGCTATATTTTGACAAAAAGTTGCCGATAACCAAAATTCACGAAAACTGACTCACGAAAACCGAGGGTCCACTGTAAATAATAAAAATACTCTTTAGGTGCGACCGTGTGATGTGGCTTGAAGAGCGACACTTCTGGACATTCGAAGCTGTGGTGGGTGTAGTAGGCTTCATAGCTGGGCTTGCAACAATGGCACGACAAAAAATCCTCGACCATCGTGTTGTGCAAAGAATACAACGGCAGGTGGCTGCAGGTGTTTGATTATTCATTTAGATGGTAGATAGGATGACTTTTGTAAATAAAATCCCAAAAATATTTTGGCTTACCCATTGTTTATTTATATCTGCACAGCTAATAGTACAGTAGTGAAAAAAATGCTCATGAATGATAATTCAGACTACTAATACTATCCAGGTTTACACATAAGTAAATCAACCAAGTAGTAATTAGGTTTACTTAAACATTAAAATTTAATTTTGAATTGGGCTGGAACAAAGGATTAATGATATAGAAAATGCAAATGCTAAGTAATCCACATGGTTTTAGCTTTTTTTGTGAAGATGAAAATGACAGTCATAAAGAGAATGTAAAAATTATAGGCACCATAATATTTTTTTATTTTTTTTATTTTTTTACATAAGCTAACATTTTATTTAAATTCAAAGAACTGGAATAGGTTAACTGTATTACACCATGGTTAACTTTTTAAAGACAACCCAACTTTAAAAAAAAAAATATATCAGTTGTGTAAATAACTTGTTATGTATTTCTTCAATTCTGTAACTGTTCTCTTTCAAAGTTTTGTATATTATACAGCACCTTAATCAACTTTTATATCTTCTTCATTCTGTGCAAAACTTTTGCTGCCTTTCTCTATAATAATGGATTATTATTTAATACCTGATTGTCATTTTGTTTAAGTTTTGATGCTTGGTGTTTTAAAGGTCATTGGTATGCTGTAAACTATGGAACCTTTGATATGAAATGGGTGATTTAATATTTTTTTTTTCTAATTACCTCATTGCAAGTTCCTTGATAATGAGGCAATTGCACTTTCTGTGACAGCTTTTAAGAGTTGAACAAAATGACAGTAGTATATGATAAAGGAAGTTAATGTCTTCACACTGTATGAAACTGAGAAATGGTGCATTGAATATAAGAATTAAGTGAGTGATAAGTCAACACTAAAAAATCATAAATTTTTTTAAATAATAATATTCTCCAGCTGACCCACCCTAATATGCCTGCTTTGTCTTCCCTCCTCTCTGATGGTTCCAAATTTGCTGCAGTCACACTCTGGCTTCTTAACTAATGCCAATTGGCTTTATCAACTACAGTACTCTATTCCTGTCTCAACACTTACACCTCTTACATAAGCTCTCCACTCCATCTCTCTCACTTCTATGCAGCGCTGTATGACCTGTACAGGTTTAATTCTGTCAGTGAATATAATAATCACATTCTGATCACCAAATCTAGTAGCTTTGAAAAGTGAAGAAAGCTTATACGTATAGTGGTACCTCGGTTAACGATATTTTTTCATTCCAGAATGCTGTTCAAGTGCCATTACCAAACAAATTTATCCCCATAAGGAATAATGTAAAATAGACTAGTCCTTTTAGACTTGCAAAAATACACTTACAAAAGCATTTAAAAAAATAAACTTACATAAAAGGACAAGTTTGGGGACCATCGTTAACTGAGGTACCACTGTACTATCATTTTCTTACATTTTTTCCAGTTATACATTAAAACTGTACATAATATTGTGTCCTCAGCTTTGGCTGGTGTTTATTTCTGGGAGAAATGTCCTGTTCTAAGTTCTGCTGATGATTTGACAATTTTGAATGCAACCAATTTTCTTGTCTCTATACAAATAACTTTGCATTTTTCCTCAGAAGAATAATTGATATCTTTGTAAGACAACTCATATTTTGATCATTCCACATTGATATATCCTGTACTGAGTACTAAAAGTTTAAACCCCTAATTTCATGTATGTTTGGTAATTTTTTCTAGTTTAAGCACAGTTTTTAATTTTGTTTAGTTGTGTATTGCACCTGGTGTGTTAAACATTTATTATAATTTATTTATTGATCAACCTAGTCAAATAAATGGCTGGTTTATAGTTAATCAACATTATCAATATAGTATACAGTGGTACCCCGAGTTTTGTACTTTATTCGTTCCAGAAGGCTGTTCGAGTGCCATTACCGAATAATTTGTTCCCATAAGGAATAATGTAAATTAGATTAGTCCATTTCAGAACCCCAAAAATACACTTACAAAAGCACTTACAATAATACACTTACATAATTGTTCAAGTTGGGAGCAGTATGAAACTCGGGGTACCACTGTTCTTTAAAAAAGGAGGGTTTGTATATGTTTTCATTATACAGTATTTTAATTTAAGAGTATACTTTACTAAACATGTATGTGTATTTTCCAGCACGTAGTAATCATTCTGGATGTATACAGAAATCATATTGAGTTTGGATCCTGTGTTGTTTTACAGTAATAATATAGCCATATACAGTGGAACCTCGGTTTTTGTATGCCCCAGCTTCCATGTAAAACCTCAGTTATTCTCCATAAAAAAAAAAAAAATATTTTTGGGTGTCTGGAATGGATTAATTGGATTTATATTATTTCTTATGGGAAATGTTATCAAAAAATACATTTTATAGAGAATAACTGTGGTTTTACATGCAAGCTGGGGCATACGAAAACCGAGGTTCCACTGTACATTAGTAGCAATAACAGTTAGTGATATCGTAATACCCTTCAGCATCATAATTTTTACTCCAAATGTATAGTAATACAGTATATCATGGATTATCCATTCCTCACTGGGACGAGGGTACACAGGATTATATCATTGATTATCTGGCCCATTCAGGGATAAGGGTACCCCTGTGGTTTAGCGCTTCTATTTGATTATAATAATAATAATAATCAGGGATAAGGGTGAATTAATTTATGGATGAACAAGTTCTAAACCCCTAAGAGTGGAAATGAGGCTTGATCCAAAGAAGGTGAGGGTAGCCTCACTTAATAGGATCAAGAGCCATTTGCCAACATCAAGCACACCTTCAAGGGTATAATTATACAGTATTGAAGAAAATCATAATACAGTGGTACCTCGGTTTACGATGTTATCACCTTACGTTATTTTCGGTAACCGATATTTATAACGTAAGAAATTTGTTTGTGGTTTACGATGTTTGCTTCGGTTACCGACATTCGTACCGGACCTGTCCGCTGGCGCCCAGCTGAGCGCGCACTCCAGGGAGCGTCAGTGCTATTGTTTACAAGCGGGCGACCACCCACCCACACCCACGCATTCATACCAGTATATTGTCATTATTCCACTGTTTTTAGTGCTTGCAACTGCTAAATAAGCTACCATGGGTCCAAGGAAAGATCCTAGTGCTAAGCCTGTGGCAAAGAGGAACAGAAATATATGTACGATAGAAGTGAAGAAGGAGATAATAGAAAAATATGAAAGTGGAGTGCGTATCAGTGAGCTGGCCAGGCTGTATGGTAAACCCTATTCTACCATCGCTACCATTGTGGATAAGAAATATTTAAGTAAAATCAAGGAAGCTGTTGTTGCAAAAGGTGCATCTGTGATCACAAAACAGAGACCACAAGTGGTGGAAAATGTGGAAAGGTTGTTGTTGGTGTGGATCAACAGAAACAGTTAGCAGGAGATACTGTTTCGGAGGGAATAATATGTGAAAAAGCAAGGCAGTTGCATGATGATCTCCTTAAGAAAATGCCTGCAACGAGTGAAGTGAGCGATTTAAAGCCAGCAGAGGCTGAACAATTCCTCCCCCAACAAGTGTTTAATTGTGATGAAACAGGCCTGTTTTGGAAGAAAATGCCCAACAGGACCTACATTACTCAGGAGGAAAAGGCACAGCCAGGACATAAGCCTATGAAAGACAGGCTAACGTTGATGCTTTGTGCCAATGCAAGTGGTGATTGCAAAGTGAAGCCTTTACTAGTGTATCTTTTTGAAAATCCCCGAGTGTTTGGCAGATGCGGTGTCAGCAAGTCTAACTTGTGTGTGATGTGGAAGTCTAACAAAAGGCTTGGGTCACAAAGGACATTTTCTTAGATTGGTTCAATGAAGTGTTTGGCCCCAGTGTGAAGAAATATCTATTGGACAATAATTTGCCACTTAAGTGCCTCCTGATAATGGACAATGCTCCTTGTCATCCTCCAAACTTGGTAGAGAAAATTGTGGAGGAGTTTAAATTCATCAAAGTGAAGTTCTTGCCCCTAATACCACTCCTCTCCTCCAGCCCATGGACCAGCAGGTCATTTCCAACTTTAAAAACTCTATACCAAAGCAATGTTTCAAAAGTGCTTTGATGTGACCACAGACATGAACATAACCCTAAGAGAATTTTGGAAAAACCATTTCCATATGCTGCATTGTGTACACCTTATAGGTAAGGCTTGGGAGGGAGTGACTACCAGGACTTTGAACTCTGCCTGAGAAAATTGTGGCCAGACTGTGTCCTAGGGAGGGATTTTGAAGGTTTTGGGGCTGAGCCTCAGAACCCTGAGCCTGAGCCTGAGCCTGAGCCTGTTGTGGAAGAAATTGTGGAATTGGGCAAGTCTTTGGGGTTAGAGGTGAGTGGTGAGGATGTGGAACAGTTGGTGGAGGAGCACAAGGAAGAGCTAACCACTGAAGATCTGCAAGAGCTTCAACAGCAACTGGAACAAGAGAGCAGAGGTCAGGACAATGGTTCAGAGGAGGTGGAGGAGGTGGAACAAAAATGGAAGAATGTGCCTTCTTCAAGGATTAAGGACATTTGTGGAATGTGGAGCAAGGTGCAAGCATTTATGGATGAATATCACCCTAACCATGCTGTTGCAGGCCGTGCTGGCAACCTGTACAATGACACAGTGGTGTGTCATTTCAGGGATGTGTTAAAGAATCGCCAGACACAGATCTCCCTGGACAAATTTGTTGTTAGAAAGAGGTCTAGTGACTCTCAAGCTGGTCCTAGTGGCATTCAAAGAAAAAGGGAAGTAACCCCAGAAAAGAACTTACCACCTGCAGTGTTAATGGAAGGGGTTCCCTTCCAAACACTAGCATACTACTCCACCTTCTCCCTCCTCCCATCCTCCACACATCAACAACTCTTCAATAAATGTAAGTGACATGTTATTGTATAATATTTGCATGTTTATTTATGTATTCTTTATTAAATTGTGTATTATTTAATGTCCAAAAGTTCTAAAAAATATTTTATTTAACTACTTTTGGAAGTCTTGGACGGATTAAATTTATTTCCATTATTTCTTATGGGGAAAATTGATTCGTTTTACGATTGTTTCGGCTTAAAATATGCCCTCTCTGACGGATTAAAATCGTAAACCGAGGTACCACTGTACCTAGAGTACAGTCAACCTTGCTGTTGTGTTGTAGTATATTCATCAAGGTACCACTGTTGAGCTGTAGTAAGTTCATCAAGGTACCACTTGAGCTGTAATATGTTCATCAAGGTATCACTGTTAAGCTGTAATATGTTCAAGGTACTGCTGTTGTGCTGTAATATGTTCAAGGTACCACTGTTGAGCTGTAGTGTGTTCAAGGTACCAGTGCAAGAAAACAGTTATTCATACAGTTTTCTTTTCATATAATACCTTGTGTGATTGACTTCAAGTAATTAGTCATTGTAGTAGTTCCCAAAAATTTTTAAATAAAGCACTGCTATATTCTCCTTCAGTAAACTAAGAAAATGTTAGGTTTGTAAAACACTTGTAGTTTAATATATAGTACAACATGTTGATGATATCCTATAAACCAGTGTTTCTCATACAGTGAGCTATGGGAATCGTGAGTGGGGCAAGCCAGTAAATCATTGATAGAACTGACTGATGGGAGGAGTGAGTGGCTGGTAATGCCAATTTTAGTTGAAAGACAATAGATTTTTTTGCCGTGATTGGTAACAATTCCATAACCAAATCAAATGACATAGTGAATTTTGTTCCACATTTCTGAGGTCTGCTATAAAGAAGTGCATTACATCGAGGGTTTACTGTACAACTAATCAGGGCTGTTATTGTAATAACATGACTAGTAGTTGGTCTGGCTGAGAAACACTGCTCTATACTGTATTTGATACATTCAACTGACTGTTGTATGGTTATTTGAAGATTTTATTTTAATATTCATGTTACTATATAGCATAAACATTTAAGAAATGGCTGTATTTACATCTTTTCACATACATTTTTTATTCTGAATAACGTGTATAGAATGTAGTGTGTCATATTTAAAAATCAGGTTCATAATAATTTTTGAAAACTCTAGTGCCAATTAGCTGTAATAGCCAACTTGATGAAGAAGGTCAATTATTTTTTTTGTAATCAGTGCATAACAAAGCTAATAACTGCAGGGAAATTGTAAATTTGTTACATTCATAGTAAAATTAAAATCCTGGCTGTGTTTTTTCATTCACTCTTTTGTGTGTGTGCAAATGCGTGCTTGTGTGTGTGCGCATGTGTGTACATGTTTCCTGGCATGTGTGTACATGTTTCCTGGCATGTGTACTCACCTATTTGTGGTTGCAGGGGTCGAGTCATAGCTCCTGGCCCCGCCTCTTCACTGATTGCTACTAGGTCCTCTCTCTCCCTGCTCCATGAGCTTTATCAAACCTAGTCTTAAAACTATGTATGGTTCCTGCCTCCACTATGTCGCTTTCTAAGCTATTCCACTTCCTGACAACTCTATGACTGAAGAAATACTTCCTAACATCCCTCTGACTCATAGGAGTCTTCAACTTCCAATTGTGACCCCTTGTTTCTGTGTCCCCTCTCTGGAACATCTTGTCTCTGTCCACCTTATCTATTCCTCGCAGTATTTTGTATGTCGTTATCATGTCTCCCCTAACCCTCCTGTCCTCTAGTGTCGTCAGGCCAATTTCCCTTAACCTTTCTTCGTAGGACAATCCCCTTAGCTCTGGGACTAGTCTTGTTGCAAACCTTTGCACTTTCTCTAATTTCTTGACGTGCTTGACCAGGTGTGGGTTCCAAACTGGTGCTGCATACTCCAGTATGGGCCTGACGTATATGGTATACAGAGTCTTGAATGATTCCTTAGTGAGGTATTGGAACGCTATTCTTAGGTTTGCCAGCCGCCCGTATGCTGCAGCAGTTATCTGATTGATGTGTTCCTCAGGAGATGTGCTCGGTATTATACTCACCCCAAGATCTTTTTCTTTGAGTGAGGTTTGCAGTCTTTGGCCACCTAGACTATACTCTGTCTGCGGTCTTCTTTGCCCTTCCCCGATATTCATGACTTTACATTTGGCAGGGTTAAATTCAAGGAGCCAGTTACTGGACCAGGCTTGCAGCCTGTCCAGGTCTCTTTGTAGTCCTGCCTGATCCTCGACTGATTTGATTCTTCTCATTAACTTCACATCATCTGCAAACAGGGACACTTCTGAGTCTATCCCTTCCATTATGTCATTCACATATACCAAAAACAGTACAGGTCCTAGGACTGACCCTTGTGGAACTCCACTCGTCACAGGTGCCCACTCTGACATCTCGTCACGTACCATGACTCGTTGTTGCCTCCCTGTCAGATATTCTCTGATCCATTGCAGTGCTTTTCCTGTTACGTGTGCCTGATCCTCTAGCTTTTGCATTAACCTCTTGTGAGGAACTGTGTCGAACGCCTTCTTGCAGTCCAAAAAAATGCAGTCTATCCACCCCTCTCTCTCGTGCCTTACTTCTGTTACCTTGTCATAAAACTCCAGTAGGTTTGTGACACAGGATTTTTCTTCCCTGAAACCGTGCTGGTTGTCGTACATGTTTCCTTGCATGTGTGTACATGTTTCCTTGCATGTGTGTACATGTTTTCTTGCATGTGTGTACATGTTTCCTTGCATGTGTGTATACGTATATACAATTATTTGAATTTCTTTAACTTTTTTTGTTTGTTTTCAGGGTAAGTAAACTGGCTTCATGTATTTGCTGTAATAGCACAGTGTGTAAGGTTTCAAGGTAAGTACTTATGAAGGTTTCAGATTTGTAAAGTAGATTCACAACTTGAGTAATAAGTGTTTTTTTTTTATCTGATGTGCTGTTGAAGTGTGAGCAAGGTAACATAAAGAGATTCAGGGAAACTAGTTAGCTGGACTAGTCCTGAAGGTGGGAACTACAGTACCTGCTCTCTGAAGGTGTATTGGAGTAGGTGTATGGAAGGTGGGTGTATGCCTGGGGAGACTTCCTCAGGAACCCCACCACATACTGAAGTAACCTCTAAGTGTTGGGATGAGGGAGGCTGATAAGGCACTGTTGGGCAGGTGTGATACCACCTAGCCTGTCAGCCTATACTTGAAAGCCACAAACACCTGCCCATAAATCTGGAACAAGTGTAACACCAGCATGGGTATTCTGGTGGTGAGGGTGGAGTTGGGAACAATGGCTCCTGGTGCTGGAGGGAGCGTGCAATTCACAGGTCTCACACTATGACCAATGGTACTACAGATCAGCTTCCGGTCATGGCCAGAGCACTGCCTGTCAGGCTCTGCGTAACATAGATTTTACTCCCTCCTGATGGACTGCATGTAGGTTAGCCAATACATGGTGCCACAGTGAGGGTGAAACCTTTTCTTATACATGTAGGTCACTAGCTTGTCCATGTTGTAAAGGAGCTTGAGACAGTAGCTCCTGGGCCTGACCTTCAGACCAGTATCCTGTCCTGACTGTTCATTAGCAGATCATATTCAGGGTCAGCAGCTGCTGCACTCACTGCCATGTCCTAGACCAACACTACTCTCTGCTTCTAGGACTAACGTAGAGGCCACCACTAGTTTGTCATCCTTCACACAGTCCTCACTGTCCAGAAGTAGTTTCATTACTAGGACCATTATGATTCTTAATATATGTATTTTTTTGCTTCAAAGCTTGAGTCTTAAGTATCTTCATTTGCTAATGATGTAAAGCTAATGAGAAGATTAAAAATGGAGGATGGAAATAGTCTACAAGAAGACTTGGACAAGCTGCAGGGGTGGTCAAATAAGTGCAGCTTTTTGCAAACTGGGGAGGCAGTGAAAAGTACAGGTTGGGAGGCAAGAAACAACAGATATCACTCGAGGAGAATGATCTTAAAGTGAACATCATTCAAGGATGCATATAAAACTCATATCAGCAACATATGCAAGGTTTGCTACTGTCAAATCTTTTAGGGCTGTACTCGGTATATCTCAAGCCTGTCTTAAAGTATGAAGCAACAGCATGGAGACCACATCTGGTCAGAAACTTGAGAATGTCAAATATTTCAACATTACTAGTCTCAGAGCTGAGGAGAGTGAGATATAAGGTGAGACTAAAGGAGCTGAACTAACCACATTAGAAGAAAGGACCAAAGGAGACATATATGACATACATATTACTTATAGGATTTGATATAACAGACACAGTTTGAAATGTAAGGTATGGGACTTGTTGATGTAGGAATTTAAAACACACATGAACCATAGGATTGTTAGGAAATACTCCAGTCTCAAGTTGGTAGATGTATAGGTAGTTGTTAAGGCAAACATCATACACAGTTTCATGAGAAGACATGCGCCTAGCCCAGGAGGCTAGGCGCAAATAATGCCAGCGATTGTAGCTGAAGAGGTAGTGTTATGAGCTAAGACCCGAGCCTGCAAACACAACTCTGTGTGTGCTCACCTATTTGTGGTTGCAAGGGTCGATTCATAGCTCCTTGCCCCGCATCTTCACTGGTCGCTACTAGGTCCACTCTCTCCCTGCTCCATGAGCTATATCGAACCTCTTCTTAAAGCTATGTATGGATCTTGCCTCCACTACATCACTCTCCAGACTGTTCCACTTCCTGACAACTCTATGACTGAAGAAATACTTCCTAACATCCCTGTGACTCATCTGAGTCTTCAACTTCCAATTGTGACCCCTTGTTGCTGTGTCCCATCTCTGAAACATTCTGTCCTTATCCACCTTGTCAATTCCTCTCAGTATTTTATACGTCGTTATCATGTACCCCTATCCTTCCTGTCCTTCAGAGTTGTCAGGGTGATTTTCCTTAACCTCTCCTCATAGGACATACCCCTCAGCTCTGGGACTAGTCTTGTTGCTAACCTTTGCACTTTCTCATAATTTCTTGACATGCTTGACCAGGTGTGGGTTCCATACTAGTGTTGCATACACTAATATGGGCCTGACATACACGGTGTACAGAGTCTTGAACGATTCCTTACTGAGATGTCAGAATGGTATCCTTAGGTTTGCTAGGTGCCCATATGCTGCAGTAGTTATTTGGGTGATGTGCATCTTTGATGTGCTCGGTATTATGCTCACCCCAAGATCCTTTTCCTTGAGTGAGGTTTGCAGTCTTTGGCCTCCTAGCCTATACTCTGTCTGCGGTCTTCTTTGCTCTTCCCCAATGTTCATTTGTGTGTGCGTGAGTGCAATGTACGTGCATGTTCAAATGTTTGTTGTTACGAAGGTCAAGTCTCAGCTTCAGGCCCTGTCTCTTAAATTGACCGTTACTGGATTTTCTCTCTCCTACATTTCTGAGATCTTATCATATCTGTTCATTACGTTTTGTAAAATTCTACGACATTATATATATATATATATATATATATATATATATATATATATATATATATATATATATATATATATATATATATATATTATATATATATACGTATATATATATATATATATATATATATATATATATATATATATATATATATATATATATATATATATATATATATGATGGGGTCCACCTCTGGTGCAAATTGTGGGACCCATAGCCTGATGCCATTTGAATATTCCACTTCCCCTACCACCCCATCTTTTTTTTTTTTTTTTTTTACCAATAGGTATATTTTATTACATAATATGGTACAAAAGATTTAAGAGATACATTGTTGATATAAAGATGGCATATACAGTACACGAGGTGCGAGAGAGACATGTCTAGTAAATATTTTTACATGTTTGTCACTGATTATATATATTATATATATATATATATATATACGTTTCCTTAAAGAGCTGGGTTCCAGACTCATCGACACCACCAGGGACCCAAGGGCAGCCACGTTCATGTTCCAGCGTCTCAGCGTGGCCATCCAGAGGGGAAACGCATGCTGCATACTCGGCTCGCGTCCGGCTTCGGAGGAGCTGGAGGAGATTCATAATCTTTGACATATTGTACCATTGTATTCATGTTCATGTTTGTGTGTTTTATAAATGTATTCTGTCTATTAATAAAGCATTTATATGTATGTATGTGTGTATATAGGATGGTGGTAGGAGAAGTGGAATATTCAACGGCTTCAGGAAGAAATCCAAATATTCTTCCTTGATGCCTTTTATCCACTTCTCCGAGGCTATGGGTCCCACAATTTGCACCAGAGGTGGACCCCATTCTATATTTAAAAAAAAAAAAAAAAAAAAAAAAAATATATATATATATATATATATATATATATATTATATATATATATATATATATATATATATATATATATATATATATATATATATTTATATATATATATTATATATATATATATATATATATATATAATATATATATATAATATATATATATATATATATATATATATATATATATATATATATATATATATATATATATATATATATATATATATTTTTATATATATATATATTATATATAATAAGAGTGTGTGTGTATATATATATATTCTTGACCAAATGAATACAGGAAGGTAGATTCAGTCAATTTTAAGTAATACCTTGTGACGCAGTATGGTGTGTGTTACGGTGCCAAGGTGAGGTCAAGGGAAAGTACCGCTGGGCTAAGCATCTTCACATTAAATGACTGTAAAAACTGGCACTGCCAGAATTCCCGGCTCGCCAATCTCCTAGGACGATGCTCCTACACTGAGGTGTAAGGAGACTGACTGCATGCGCTTCCAGTGCCTCTCCCGTCCTCTTCACTTCTAGGATGGTGCCTTGGGACAGAGGGAAGACAATCAGGGCTAGGGTAGCCAGGGTGAAGGTAGCTAGAGTAAGGGCAGCAAGGGTGAGGACATTGAAGTACAAGATGTGTTCTTTGTGTCACAGATCAAGCCATCTAAAAAAGTTAGCGAACTTAATGTGACAAAGGCTCACATAGGTGCAGGGTGCCACAAAGGTGCTGGGTGCGACAAGAGGTGCTGGGTGTCACAAAAGAGGTTCTGGGTGCTACAAAGATGTGCTGGGTGTCACAAGGTACTGGGTGTCACAAGAAGTGTTGGGTGCCATAAGAGTGCTGGGTGCCACAGAAGTGCTGGGTGCCACAAGAGGTGCTGGGTGTCACAAGGTGCTGGGTGCCACAAGGTGCTTGGTGTCACAAGTGCTGGGTGCTAGGGCTACTGCACAGAGGTGCTGGGTCCACACAGGTGTGGCACAGGCTGGGTACCACACAGGTGCTGGGTACCACACAGGTGCTGGGTACACACAGGTGCTGGGACCACACAGGTGCTGGGTACACAAGGTGCGTACCACACAGGTGCTGGCAGGTGCACCACACAGGTGCTGGTACCCACAGTTGACCACACAGGTGCTGGGTACCACACAGGTGCTGGGTACCACACAGGTGCTGACACACGGGTTTACCACACAGGTGCTGGGTACCACACAGGTGCTGGGTACCACACAGGTGCTGGGTACCACACAGGTGCTGGGTACCACACAGGTGCTGGGTACCACACAGGTGCTGGGTACCACACAGGTGCTGGGTACCACACAGGTGCTGGGTACCACACAGGTGCTGGGTGTGTCCAATACGTTACTTGTCTTCCGTGAGGGGAGGGATCATTTTCATTTTCCTTGTGCAATAGGCATCTTGTGGATGCCTATTGCACTCGGAGCAAGTCCTTATGAGGTCAGATTTCCTTGGCAGTAACTATTTTCCTTGGGAATGGGGTAACTCTTTTCCTCAGGGTAATTTTTTAAGGTTGGTAACGATTTTTCTTGATGTGCAATAAGAACAGAACTGATGCTGTATAGTGTAGGATCACACAAATTTTCATATTGTTTTAATCAAGGCTCCTCAGCTGCATTTAAAGGGCAAAACTGATTTCCTTCGTGGGGTTAAGTCTTCAGTTTAACCGGCAGTTTCGTTTACCGGACCAGAGTTTAAATATCAACATAACCACTGAATAACTGTCCTTTTTCACAAGAGGGTTTGTATCAGCCTCCAAATATACCGTAGGTGAACGTTATGTGACCTCAGGTAACTGATTCTCACCCTACCAAAGCCAGTAAGTTTAAGACGTTCAGTAAAAAAACAATTTCATGTTTGACACACCTCAAAATACATGGCTAATAAACGTTGTCTTTCAGCTTTGATTAACGTTTTACCTTGACTGGGCGTCAGTAAGATTTGACCTGTAACTGTGCAGTGATGGAGTCTGGGGTAGCTCTCTAGTATAGCCTAACTCACTAACTGCCTATGAAGATCATTGTACTCATGGGAGAAAGCCGCTGAGCTCGTAGGGGTCATATAGCACCTGGGTAATGGGAGGTAATCAGGTTTGCTATAAGGAAAGGGTAGAGGAGTAATTTCAGAGTTCCTGGGGAGGACTGGAGAAGACAACTGCTCGGAGGCTGTCATCACGAGGACAAGCCTAAAACATAGGTGTCGTTGCTCTTCTTGTTGCGTTTTATAGGGCCCCTGACAGCCTTTACGCTATAAAGCCCACATGTGTCTTTCGTCAAACCTGTTAAGTCTCTGATCACAACTGTGAGTGAGATGGGCTATTCCTTGAATGCCAGCGAGTATCTAGTTTTTGATATAGAGGAGGGCAGTAGCTGCAGCTCTTGTTGTGGATTCCATCGGCATGATGGAAAAACTTGATGACTGGCATAATTGGTTCTTGAAGAACAAACTGGTGGTAATACATGATTAAAGTTTACTGGTTTTTTGTTCGCAGGGCTGATATCTTCTTCGGTGGCTTCCTTTGTTCGTGTTGATATTTTCTTCTGTAGTTGGCTTTGTTTGCTGTGTTATTTTGAAGGGAAACTAGAGTTGAAATCTGATCGCTGGTCTTGTTCGCTGTCTTCAATAACAGTCTTTGTTTGCTACTCTGGCATTTTCTGTTAGCTGGGTTGACCTGCCGTGTTGACATCTAATGACTGGTTTAGCGCTTCCCCGTGAATATGATAATAATGCTCGTGTAGAGAGCTCAGAGCGGGAACACGGAAGAGGAAGAGTCTCACACACGAGTGGATGGTCAAAATGATCTGAAACTGGTCGTAATTACAGCAGCTAGACCACCACCAGATGAGTCTTTCCTGGTTGCTAAAGAAGACTCAAAATATCCTCACTAACTATTTACAACTCATTGAGAATTATTATTATTGTTAGTAGTAGTAGTAGTAGTAATGGTGGTGGTGGTGGTAATAATAGTAGTACTATTATTAGTAGTAGTAGTACTGTTATTATTAGTACTACTGGTAGGTAGGTATTATGTTTGTAAGGAAACAGGAGAAGTTTTTCCTGACGTGGATTTTAGTCATACGATGACCCACAACTGGAGCTTTTGGTCATCTGACCGAGGCCTTCCACTGGCTTACCCCTCCACTCCTTTAAAAATTACGGTTATGATTATAACAAATTATTATTAGTAGTAGTAGTTTAATAGTAGTACTATGATTATTATTAGTAGCAGCAGTAGTAATAGTTCATTATTATTATTATTATTATCATAATTTCCCTAGCCCTGTATTATAAATCTAGCTTCATGGTGCAGGGGTAGAGTAACTCTCATCTTCTCAGGGTCGTTGAAATCAAAAGTGCAATAGCTGCCGCCCCATATAAAAACCCGTTTTCTGTCCGCCTTAAAAAAAAAACCGTTCTCTGCATTCTTCTAAAAACCTGTTTGTCAGACGTGCACTGTACGCTTTCTGCATGCCCAAAATACCAGGCTTTGGAGACTACGCCTTTTGTATACGCTGAAATTCCTTCTACGTACGTTAGAGAGAGCTGAAGATTAAACCAAGTTCAGTTTTACTTACCCATGAAAATACCTGAATTGTCAGTGGTCAGGACGTTCGCCTTACAATCGAAGGGACGTGAGTTCGAATTCCGTGCAAGTCTCTTTTACTGCCCCGTTCACCCATCAGTGAATTGGTACCTAAGTGTAGTAAAGTGCTATTATTATTATTATTATTATTATTATTATTATTATTATTATTATTATTATTATTATTATTATTATTATTATATGAAGATAAAATAAAATAGTAATAATAATAGTATTAAACGTAGTAGTTGTAGTATTACTATTATTATTTATTTTTATCTTCATCATATAATAATAGTAATAGCATTATATTAATACTCAGCATAGATCCCTGGTGTACACCACGGCTGAGGTCACCTTCACTACTCAGCATAGATCCCTGGTGTACACCACGGTTGAGGTCACCTTCACTACTCAGCATAGATCCTGGTGTACACACGGTTGAGGTCACCTTCACTAAGCATAGATCCCTGGTGTACACCACGGCTGAGGTCACCTTCACTACTCAGCATAGATCCCTGGTGTACACCACGGCTGAGGTCACCTTCACTACTCAGCATAGATCCCTGGTGTACACCACGGCTGAGGTCACCTTCACTACTCAGCATAGATCCCTGGTGTACACCACGGCTGAGGTCACCTTCACTACTCAGCATAGATCCCTGGTGTACACCACGGCTGAGGTCACCTTCACTACTCAGCATAGATCCCTGGTGTACACCACGGCTGAGGTCACCTTCACACAGTGACCAGTTGACCATGAAGACAAAATAAAAAAGAAAGTAAACAGTCTTCCGTCTGCAGCGTCGTCTATTGAATAGAATCCATTCAATAGATTTCGGAATTATCTAATGTGGAAAATTGGGGAAGGTGAACTTACTTTCTGATTAGAGAATGTTAAGAGGCTGAAGGAATCCCATGCCACTCTCTCTGTATATATATATATATATATATATATATATATATATATATATATATATATATATATATATATATATATATATATATATATATATATATATATATATATATACAAACTTTATTTCAAGACAACATACAATAGGGAGTAAAACAACATAGATAACAACTCAGAGCTACATGTCAAATACTTTGTCCCTGGGTGGTTGCTGTCTACCAACCTACTACCACAGGACGGTAGTACCTCCCTGGGTGGTTGCTGTCTACCAACCTACTACCACAGGACGGTAGTACCTCCCTGGGTGGTTGCTGTCTACCAACCTACTACCACAGGACGGTAGTACCTCCCTGGGTGGTTGCTGTATACCAACCTACTACCACAGGATGGTAGTACCTCCCTGGGTGGTTCCTGTCTACCAACCTACTACCACAGGACGGTAGTACCTCCCTGGGTGGTTGCTGTCTACCAACCTACTACCACAGGACGGTAGTACCTCCTGGGTGGTTCCTGTCTACCAACCTACTACCACAGGACGGTAGTACCTCCCTGGGTGGTTCCTGTCTACCAACCTACTACCACAGGACGGTAGTACCTCCCTGGGTGGTTCCTGTCTACCAACCTACTACCACAGGACGGTAGTACCTCCCTGGGTGGTTGCTGTCTACCAACCTACTGCCACAGGACGGTAGTACCTCCCTGGGTGGTTGCTGTCTACCAACCTACTACCACAGGACGGTAGTACCTCCATGGGTGGTTGCTGTCTACCAACCTACTACCACAGGACGGTAGTACCTCCCTGGGTGGTTGCTGTCTAGTATCTACCAACCTACTACCACAGGACGGTAGTACCTCCCTGGGTGGTTGCTGTCTACCAGCCTACTACCACAGAACGGTAGTACCTCCCTGGGTGGTTGCTGTCTACCAACCTACTACCACAGGACGGTAGTACCTCCCTGGGTGGTTGCTGTCTACCAACCTACTACCTAAAGAATCTAACACAAAGTGAGAGCTGTCACAGTTGGTTTTTGCTGATGACACTGTGCTTTTGAGAGATTCTGAATAGAAGTTGCTGAGGTTGGTGGACGAGTTTGGAAAGGCATGCAAAAGAAGGAAATTATAAGTAAACATAGGAAAGAACAAGGTAATGAGGATAAAAAAAAGTAGGTAATGAAAGATTGGACATCAGATTGGAGGGATGGAGGGAGTATAGAGGAAATGTATGTATTCAGATATTTGGGAGTGGACTTATTAGCAGATGGGTCTATGAAAGACGAGGTGAATCAGAATTGATGAGGGGAGAAAGGTGAGTGGTGCACTCAGGAGTCTGTGGAGACAAAGAACGTTATTCATGGAATCAAAAAGTGGAATGTATGAGAGTACAGTGTTACCAGCGCTCTTGTATGTGTGTGAAGCATGGGTGCTGAATGTTGCAACAAGGAGAAGACTGGAGGCAGCGGAGATGTGTCTGAGGGATATGTGTGGTGTGCAGAGACTCTGTAGCTTGGAGTTTAGAAGGAGGTGCGGGGTTTCAAAAAGTATTATCCAGAGGGCTGAAGAGGGGTTGCTGAGGTGGTTCGGACATTTAGAGAGGATGGAACAAAGTTGAATGACTTGGAGGGTGTATAAATCTATAGTGGAAGGAAGGCGGGGTAGGGGTCATCCTAGGAAAGGCTGGGGGGAAGTGGTGAAAGATTTTTGTATGCGAAGGGCTTGGACTTCCAGCAAGCGTGCGTGAGCGTGTTAAAAGCGAGTGGAGACAAATGGTTTTTATGACGATGTGCTGTTGGAGTGTGAGTAAAGTAACAGGGAAATCGGTTAGCCGGAGTCCTGGAGGTGGGAAGTACAGTACCTGCGCTCTGAAGGAGGGGTATTGATATATTGCAGTTTTTTTAACTGTAGTGTAAGCGCGCCTCTGGCAAGACAGTGATGGAGTGAATGATGATGAAAGTGTTTCTTCTATTTCGGGTCACACTGCCTCGGCGAGAAATGACCTATGAGTTAAAAAAAATTAAAATCATAACTGAGCGCTAAACCCATAAGGGTCATAACTATGGTATAATCCCCTTAAATGATAAGATTTCCCTGGCATGAGTCAGGATCGGGTATTAAGGAAGCTCTGGGTATTAGAGTTCCTTTGGGCATGTCCTTCACCCTATTATTTACCAGCCACTCCCACACACGCACGCCCACGCATACACGCCCACACCCAATGCTAGGAGGACGCCCACCTGTGAGGAAGTTGAGTATTCGTGTGTGGGGGCGGGGATGCATATGAGCAGGGGGTGAGGATGTTGGTTGTGGGTAGAGGGTGTGAGTGTGGGTTGTGGGTGTGGGTAGAGGATGTGGGTGTTGTGGGCATGGTTAGAGGGTGTGGGTGGTAGATGTGGGAGTGGGCAGATGGTGTGGGTGGTGGTTGTGGGAGTGGGCTCATTTTCAGTTTATCTTCAGCTTCCTCGGATCAAATCTTGTGGTGTATGACCCCTACGGGTTTAGGGCATCCCCGTGGTTATAATAATAACACCATGTACTCGCTCAGTTGTGCTAGCGGGGGTCAAGTCGTAGCTCCAGTGACCGCCTCCTTTTCCCCAACTCCCTAGATTATTCTCAGTACTCTGTCATACCTATTCTTGATGCTGTGTATTCAACTCATGTGTGAGTCTTAGTGTTTGGTCGTCAGCTGCAGGTCTGGGAGGTCATGACCTCTGCTCCTCGTGATATATACAAGATTTAAGGTGGTTGTGCCCTCACCAACTACACGGTTGCCAGGTTTGTTTTTACCAGAATTATAAAAATACAAATACAAATACAGTTTTATTTCTTTGCAAAGGTTACAATGTGTGGTTTACATTTTATAAAAATAAATACAAAGCAACCCACTAACATGCCTCAGCATGTCGTCAGCTGCAGGTTTGGGAGGTCATGACCTCTGCTCCTCGTGATATATACAAGATTTAAGGTGTTTTTCCATCCATATTATCGTACAAAATTATCATTTGCTGATAATTAATCTGCTCTAAATTACCGTTTCTAATAACCACATGCATTAAAGGAATTTTCAATAAAAGTATAAACCTAATTTCCATATATGTAACGACTATCAATTGATAGACACATCAGTCTAAATTTTATTGACAACTTTGGTTTATCATACCAGACTTCACTCATGTTGTAGACGAACTTGGAATAATAAAAAAGTTACAAGAATAACTTTAGCATCGGTTATATTTTGTTACAGGTTAGGTTAGGTTAGTCAGGAAACAGGACAAGTGTTTCCTGAAGCGGGTTTTAGTCAGATGACCCGCCGTTGGAGCTTCTGGTCATCTGTCCGAGACCTTCCGCTGGCTTACCGGTCCACCCTTTAAAAATTATGGTCATTGTTATAACCATTTTGACACAGTAGTTTACTATGGTTCACATGAGTGGTCATGTCTATGGAGGATTTCAACTTTACTCCAGATCATTGCTGATTTATACGTCCAGATGTTAATAAAGATCCATTAATATTATCTTTTTCAGTTTATTCTGAAACCTTTTTCTCATTCTGTATTTGCACGAAGTAAGAACAGAGAGTAAGTCATTGTCATACCTAAACATTTTGATTATTCTAACTTAAATCTATTTTTATTTTAAACGTTGTTTTGGGGATTTAAATACAAAATAATATTACTTTGCTTGCAACATGTGTGCAGTAAGTAGTACACATGTATTTGTTGCTACTTTATGTGAAATTGTAAGTGGAAGGCCTCGGTCAGATGACCAAAAGCTACAGCTGTGGGTCATCATATGACTGAGACCCTCGTCAGGAAACACTTGTCCTGTTTCCTGACAAACCTGACCTAACCTATGTGAAATTATGAATAGACATTCAGTTTCAGATGCCAATATTTATTTTGTGTTCATGCAATTGGATTTTATTCATAATGCCATAAGTCGTATTTATATAAAAAATAATATTTTCAGATCTGAGACCTCAAAGCGTAGAAACAGTAGGATAAAAGATAAATATATTGTATATAGGACCAAAGGCAAAATTATCGTACATGTACGATAATTATCGTAGGAGTGACAATCCCGATTATGCAAGGTAAAGTGTGTGTACACACGCATGCGCCTCAGTGCTGGTGCCGGAGGAGTTTTGTTTGTCTGGAGAGGTGTGAAATATCTCTCAAGGAGAGCCTTGACCCACTCACTGGAGATTTTGGACATTTGGCCGAGACCTTTCGCTGGCTTACCAGTCCATCCCGTGAAGAACAAATATCACATTATTTAACCCGTCTTCCAGTTTGAGTAGGATCTTTCACACGAATTGTCATGCGTACATTTTTGCAAGGATGAAGTTTAAATACAAAAAATATGTACAGTATTTCTTATTTTTCGTTGTTAGGTTTGGTCGCGTTTAGTTTCGTTACACTATGCTAGGTTAGGTTTGGTTTGGGTAGGTTAACGTATATTAACTTATATTCCGTTAATAATGAAATTATAAAAGATGAATGGATTACGTCTGGCAGCGCAGATTTTTCATCTAGCAGCGCAGGGTCTTACATCTGGCAGCGCAGGGTCTTATAACTGGCAGAGCAGGGTCTTACATCTGGCAGCACAGGGTCTTATAACTGGCAGAGCAGGGTCTTACATCTGGCAGCGCAGGGTCTTATAACTGGTAGAGCAGGGTCTTGCATCTGGCAGTGCAGGGTCTTATAACTGGCAGAGCAAGGTGTTACATCTGGCAGCGCAGGGTCTTATAACTGGTAGAGCAGGGTCTTGTATCTGGCAGTGCAGGGTCCTATAACTGGCAGAGCAGGGTCTTACATCTGGCAGCGCAGGGTCTTATAACTGGTAGAGCAGGGTCTTGCATCTGGCAGTGCAGGGTCTTATAACTGGCAGAACAGGGTCTTACATCTGGCAGCGCAGGGTCTTATAACTGGCAGAGCAGGGTTTTGCATCTGGCAGTGCAGGGTCTTATAACTGGCAGAGCAGGGTCTTACATCTGGCAGAGCAGAATCTTATATCTGGCAGAGTTGGGTCTTACATCTGGCAGAGCAGGTTCTTACATCTGGAACAGGAGGTTCTTACATCTGGCAACGCAAAATCTTACATCTGGTAGCGCAGGTTCTTACATTTGGCATCGCAAGATCTTACCTCTAGCAACGCAAAATCTTACATCTGGCAGCGCAGAGTCTTGCATCTGGCAGCGCGAGACACGTCTGGTAAGGCGGTTTTACATCTGGCAGCGCAGGGTCTTACATCTGGCAATGCAAGATCTTACATCTGACAGCGCAGGATCTAACATCTGGCAACGCAAGATCTTACATCTGGCAGAACAGTGTCTTACATCTAGCAGTTCAGGGTTTCACATCTGGCAGCGCGAGACACGTCTGGCAAGGCGGTTTTACGTCTGGCAGCACGGGGTATATACTAACAGTTCATGAATTTTTAAGACATACGGTAACACATGTGGAGGACGGCTTGTATTTAAGCTGTGATGGTAGACTTATGACTCGTTGCGGTTTAGCGCATAGATAAAATAATAATCCATCGCATTTGAAATAAAAATAATGGATCAACACGCTCTTGGAGCAGGGAGAGAGTGGACCTAGTAACGACCAGCGAAGAGGCGGGGCCAGGAGCTACGAATCGACTCCTCCAACCACAAATAGGCGAGTACACACACCAGGACAAGTGTCTACCGACAAGCGCCTTGGACAACTGGTAACTAAGACACACACACAACATAAACTTTCTGTTGGAAGTATTTATAATACATGTATGTATGCATGTGTCATGTTGCCTGATTATAATCCTGACTTTCGTTCACTCTGTGGGTCTATCTACGTGTTTCACTCGCTGTATGATCCTAACTTCACGTGTTTCACTCGCTGTATGATCCTAACTTGTGTTTCACTCGCTGTATGATTCTAACTTGTGTTTCACTCGCTGTATGATCCTAACTTCACGTGTTTCACTCGCTGTATGATCCTAACTTGTGTTTCACTCGCTGTATGATCCTAACTTGTGTTTCACTCGCTGTATGATCTTAACTTCACGTGTTTCACCCGCTGTATGATCCTAACTTGTGTTTCACTCGCTGTATGATCCTAACTTGTGTTTCACTCGCTGTTTGATCCTAACTTCACGTGTTTCACTCGCTGTATGATCCTAACTTGTGTTTCACCCGCTGTATGATCCTAACTTGTGTTTCACTCGCTGTATGATCCTAACTTGTGTTTCACTCGCTGTATGATCCTAACTTGTGTTTCACCCGCTGTATGATCCTAACTTGTGTTTCACCCGCTGTATGATCCTAACTTGTGTTTCACTCGCTGTATGATCCTAACTTCACGTGTTTCACTCGCTGTATGATCCTAACTTGTGTTTCACTCGCTGTATGATCCTAACTTCACGTGTTTCACCCGCTGTATGATCCTAACTTGTGTTTCACTCTCTATATGATCCTAACTTCATGTGTTTCACTCGCTGTATGATCCTAACTTGTGTTTCACTCGCTGTATGATCCTAACTTCATGTGTTTCACTCGCTGTATGATCCTAAGTTGTGTTTCACTCTCTATATGATCCTAACTTCACGTGTTTCACTCGCTGTATGATCCTAACTTCATGTGTTTCACTCGCTGTATGATCCTAAGTTGTGTTTCACTCGCTGTATGATCCTAACTTGTTGCGTTTCACTCGCTGTATGATCCTAACTTCATGTGTTTCACTCGCTGTATGATCCTAACTTGTGTTTCACTCGCTATATGATCCTAACTTGTGTTTCACTAGCTGTATGATCCTAACTTCACGTGTTTCACCCGCTGTATGATCCTAACTTGTGTTTCACTCTCTGTATGATCCTAACTTGTGTTTCACTCGCTGTATGATCCTAACTTCACGTGTTTCACCCGCTGTATGATCCTAACTTGTGTTTCACTCTCTGTATGATCCTAACTTGTGTTTCACTCTCTGTATGATCCTAACTTGTGTTTCACTCGCTGTATGATCCTAACTTGTGTTTCACTCGCTGTATGATCCTAACTTCATGTGTTTCACTCGCTGTATGATCCTAAGTTGTGTTTCACTCGCTGTATGATCCTAACTTGTGTTTCACTCGCTGTATGATCCTAACTTCATGTGTTTCACTCGCTGTATGATCCTAAGTTGTGTTTCACTCGCTGTATGATCCTAACTTGTGTTTCACTCGCTGTATGATCCTAACTTGTGTTTCACTCGCTGTATGATCCTAACTTCACGTGTTTCACTCGCTGTATGATCCTAACTTGTGTTTCACTCGCTGTATGATCCTAACTTGTGTTTCACCCGCTGTATGATCCTAACTTGTGTTTCACTCTCTGTATGATCCTAACTTCATGTGTTTCACTCGCTGTATGATCCTAACTTGTGTTTCACTCGCTGTATGATCCTAACTTGTGTTTCACTCGCTGTATGATCCTAACTTGTGTTTCACTCGCTGTATGATCCTAACTTCACGTGTTTCACTCGCTGTATGATCCTAAATTGTGTTTCACTCGCTGTATGATCCTAACTTCACGTGTTTCACTCGCTGTGTAATCCTAACTCGTGTTTCACTCGCTGTATGATCGTAACTTGACGTGTTTCACTAGGCGAGTGATCGTAGAGAAGCAGTCACCCTGTACCATAACTTCACCCTCCTATCATTAACTAGCTATACAAGGTTTCGTGAGAGCGTTAATTGGCTGACATAATAACATTCACAGTTAAAGTGTTCTAACAGTAGTGTGGCGCTACAGTTGTGTTATAAGAATGACACTAACTTTCCCCTGTAGCCTTGAAGAACTTCCTCTTATGATGTTTTTTTTAATTCGTCAGTAAAGAGGATCAGTGTCTCCTGACACGAGTGTTTTTGCCAGGTGATGATGCTCCTTACGTGGCTGAGCGTCCACTGGCTTACCCACACCTAGGTTTTACAAACCCGTTTCAAAGACACTGAATCACTACTTTTTCTGAACTTGGTGATACTTGGGGGGCGACTCCCGGAGGGTTGTGGCTGGAACACACACACACACACACACAGTTTGGGAAGCGATGTACTGGAGGCAGGTTCCATTCATAGCTTTAAGAAGAGGTATGATAAATTTAGCTCATGGCGCAGGGAGAGTGACCCAGTAGCGGCCAGTGAAGAGGCGGGGCCAGGAGCTATGAATCGACCCCTGTAACCACAACTAGGTGAGTACAACTAGGTGAGTACACACACACACATGCAAAAATGAACATGTATAATAATTTATTATTATTGAGAAGAAAGCGTTAAACTCGTATGGGTGATAGAGCGCCATGTTCTCGTGATACATCAAAAGGCATATACGCACGTCACTTCCTGCATAGTACTCTACCTCTCAGACCTGTTGTGACCTTTGTAATGATTCTCTCTCTCTGTCTCTGTCTCTGTCTCTCTCTCTCTCTCTCTGTCTCTCTCTCTCTCTCTATGTCTCTCCCTCTCTCTGTCTCTCTCTCCACTGAATAGTTAACATGCTACACACTCCAGTTACAACTGTCAGAGCTGGTGCAGGTACCGAACACCAACAGCCTGGCTGGTCAGAGATCGGGCACAAGTGGCCAGTGGATGGAGCGTGCACCACACCTCGCGCCGAGTGACCCACACGGGTTTATCGCGTAATACACAACATGATGTGTGATAGATGGTGGGATGGGCGGAAGTTGGTAGTCAGAGGTCACACTCTCATAGTGGTCATAAATCCACTTTTTGTAGTCCTGGAGAGCATGACTTGCTGTGTGTGTACTCACCTATATGTGGTTACAGGGGTCGATTCACAGCTCCTGGCCCCACCTCTTCGCTGGTCGCTACTAGGTCTACTTTCCCGGCTTCAAGAGCCCTATCGTACTTCTTATTAAAGCTATGTATAGATCCCGCCTCTGCCACTTCACTCTCCAGATTGTTCTACTTCCTGACAACTCTAAGGCTGAAGAAATACTTCCTAACATCCCTCTGGTTCATCTGAGTTTTCAGTTTCCAGCTGTACCCTCTGGTTCCTATTTCCCATCTCTCAAACATTCTGTCCCTCTTCTCCTTGTCAATGCCTCTCAGTATTTTGAACATCGTTATCATATCCCTCCTAGTCGTCCTGCCCTCGAGAGAGACTGACACTAGTGTCTGTGCATCTATCATCATTCTGTCATACAGGACAACACTCCCGTCTTCGCATCAGACACACACGTCTCACTCACAGGTATCATGGAGAGGCGCCCTGTTCCACTCTGAGAATTGTCTGGCTCTAGTTTCAATTTCCCATATTCTATTGAACTGTCCTGTCTATCAACGAGCACGCAGAATTTTCCTCGGACGTCGTCACCGCTCTAACACCCTTACTTTATCTGCCCTCCTCGCTGACGGCCCCACCTTGTTGACACCAACTGATTTATTACACAAACTTTGATAATCCTTCCTTTAGCACTTCTCACAGCCCTTTCTAACTCTCCTCTGTTATCCTCTCCACCCTTGCTCCTCTATGATCCTGCACTACCCCTGCCCTGCTGTGCTGTATGACCCTCGTGGGTTTAGCGCTTCTTTTGATTATAATAATGTCATACAGGAGGAACCACAGTCTATGGTGCATCAAACAAGCATCCTGGACCCATTATGTGCCCATATAGGATGGGTATAGAATGATTACCAAACACAGGATAGAAATGGGGTGACTGACACCCGAAAGATAGGAATGAGGTAACCACCACACACACGATAGACATGGGGTGACTACCACCCAAAGGATAGACATGGGGTGACTACCACCAAAAGGATAGACATGGGGTGACTACCACCCAAAGGATAGACATGGGGTGACTACCACCAAAAGGATAGACATGGGGTGACTACCACCAAAAGGATAGACATGGGGTGACTACCACCCAAAGGATAGACATGGGGTGACTACCACCAAAAGGATAGACATGGGGTGACTACCACCCAAAGGATAGACATGGGGTGACTACCACAAGGATAGACATGGGTGCTACACAGGATAGACATTGCAGGTGACTACCACCCAAAGGATAGACATGGGGTGACTACCACTCAAAGGATAGACATGGGGTGCATAATAAAACTATTAACCTAACCATTGTGTAATAAACATTACCACTGTAGTAAATATCACCACTGTAATAAACATGAGCAATGTGTGGAAGAACAAACAGGAGGTAGTGAAGGTGAGGTTGTCGGGGATTTACAGGTTTTTCTATGGCATTAAAACGACCTTCTGTAACACCTGTAACCCAGGGTCACCTCTGCGGAGGGA